>JAHWFO010093546.1:14017-26885 GCA_023313115.1 Rhysida immarginata
AACAGCGAGACCCAGGTGAGACACGAGTTTAGGTCCACGCAAACGAAATAGTCATGAAACACTCCTGCGCTTGATGACCCCTAAGCGCCACAATTGGTATACCCAGTCCCTACTGGTTACCCGGATACATATATTTCGACTCCCTCAATGCACGAAGCCAGTGCTCAATCATCTTATTATATACAATAGCACCAACAGATTCTACAGGGCGTGTTGCCACGACGAAGAGGTACACTCAGCTGTCAACTCTGGCGGCTCCGTTATTCTTTCACGGGCATTGCCCTATTTCACCGCGTGGTGCCAGCATCCAAAAAGTTTCGTCACTCGCTTTTACAATCGGCGGGAGGACCGATGTCACTGCAGAACACGTTGCACTATTAAGTGTTCGATTGACATCTTGATCTTCACGCGGTGTAAAGAATAATTAAAAGTCACTCACCAAGCACAGCAGAGGATCCTTCGTTTACTAATTCGAGATGCTTCTCACCGGCAATCTATTCGCTCCTGCCTCGTCGGCGTCATCGCTTTCACCAATGATCTCGCTGCTCCGTTCGATCAGCGCAACCCCGTGTCTTGACGGTTACATTTGCTTAAAGTAAACTCATAATAAATCAAAACAGAAAAACTTATTGTAACTAGTTCCAATTATTTTACATATTTACGATCCATCTACTCGATCCATAGTTTCCAGTTCGAACAATATTCAGTCTCATGGCGCTCATGAATACTACGTCTCCTCCTCTCCAGAAATTATTTTTCTATCCACGAAAAACGAACCTTATAACAAACATTACACACATGCATATAACACATTACAGATTCTCGGAAAATCGCAATGTCAACAGTACTCTATTGGAGGCTGAGAAAATCTTAATACAACAAAGGATATTGCAACAATTGCCCCTCCAACAGAGCATTGATTACGATTGCTCATACCATTTTAATTCACATTTCTCCACGCTGAAAATTCTCACTTATGAAACAAACACAATACACGAAATAACAACACGCAATCCAGATCACATATTGATCCACGTACATTACACCTTTACTTTAATCGCCTTGCCCCTTAGGAAAATAACAGAATTACATATTACTAAACTCTCACAAAAATGCACCCCCCCCCCTTTTTCCTCCCTCCGCCGGACCCACGTGACTTCCAGCACCCCAGAACGTCACAGTTATCAATCTTATGGTTTTCCTTTTCACTAGCCAATGAGGGAAGATGTAGGAACTTGGTAACTTCTCTTCAATCAGAAACATTCAATGGGCCTGCGTCACTGTTGAGGAGTTTGGAAGGGTCTTCACTGGTGATAGCATACGACTCAATGAAATTTAACAGTCTAGGGTCGCTCGTTGTGTAGAGGATTCTGAAGTCTTCCCGTCTGTAGTTGTGTTTGCAATCCAGGATATGGTTCGCAAATCTGGACATTGCAAATTTACCATTCTTGATACATGCTAGGTGTTCATTCATCCTTGTCTTCACTGCCCTCCGCGACTACCCGTAATAAACTAAGTCACATTTGGCACATGGAAGCTTGTAGACTCCAGGCTTGTCTTCCTTGTGAATTACGTCCTTAGGATTCCTTAATTGTTTTCCGATCCTGTTCGTGCTCTGGAATGCGATGGAAAGGCCAAACTTTCTGGCTATCTTTTTCATGCCTCTGTTGAGCTGTTGGTTGTAAGGCAAGACTATGTTGATTCTTGTTATTTTATTTTATTTTTATTACTATAAATTGACTTTGTAATATCTTAATCCTCATCTTAACAGAACTGTCTGTTCTGATCACTTCTATTTGTATATGCACATCCATACAAATAAACAATCTTTATGGATTAGTGGTTTCCGTTGTGTTTCGTTATCAGTGTAAACTTTTGCGTTGATAGTTCTCAACAGTATACACAATCTTTCCATCCCTCTAGCACTCCTGCATCCCCAGAGGATGATGGACTGAGGAAATTTGATGCTGTAGTTAAGACAGTATTTTGGTAATTTTTCATTTTATCATCTCCAAACAAAAGTTTTGCTATTATCACCAACACACCTAGACAAATTCGTGAAATATCGGAGCAGGTGATTCATTGCCAATCTTCAATTGTCCAATCTTTCTTGGATCTGGCCCACTCTAGCCGATTTTTTCGCTGTTGACGTGTGAGCAGGGGTTTTGTCTTTTGCCTTACGAAAAGAAAATCCCATCTCGTGTAGCCGGTTTCTGACAGTTTGGGATGAAATCCACCCATGACATTTCCTCCATTTATTTGTCATCTCTATAGATGTAACTCATCGATGGGGTTGGTCGTGGCCTGGTTGTCTTGTTGATCAGCTTCCCAATCAATGGAGTTAAGCAACTTGGGTGCGGTTAGCTACTGGATGGGCGAGAGCCAGTGGCTTGATGGACATGTTGTTGGGAGAGGCAGCAACTAGGGGGACAGCTACTGGTGGGGGGTGATAGCTACATGTTGCTGGGCATGAATGCTTCGGAGGGCATGTTAAGCAGTCAGTCCAGGCTGCTACTGTCATCTTGTACCCTAATTTTTCGAATATAACGCGCTATCAATTATAACGCGCACCATTTAAGCAGACATGAATAGTAAAAAAATTTAACTATAATGCGCACCCTTTAAATCTACATAAATAGCAAAAAAAATTCGACTATAACGCGCACTCAGGTATAACATGTACGATGTCATACATACTCGAAAATAAAATAAATTTACGGTAGTTATGATTTGATTAATGGTAAAAAAAAATATGATACGAAATGGTTTTTCTAAAATAAATTTTTATTAATATTACAAATTAAAAAATCAAATACTACCTAATAACAATTAAGATCCAAAGAAGTCTTCTTCTTCACTATCAGAATGAAATAGTTCCATCCATTCAGCTGGTTGCGCTGCAACTTGCAGTAATGGTTCTTGAAATGGAGGCTCTTGCAGGGGGCTGTTCTTGTGCTGGCGACTCTACTTCTTCGATCGCTTCGTTTTCTGGAGGCAAAAGCTTTGCTTTCCGAAACCCATTCACAATCGTATTTATACTAACCTTCTGCCATGCCTTGTCAACCCAATTGCATATTTCTGCAAAAGATGGCAGGTGCATTTTTCCTGACGATGTGAAAGAATGCATTCCATTTTGCATCCACTCTTCCCACAATGCTCTTATTTCCGTTTTAAAGGCCCGATTAACGGAAATGTCTAATGGCTGAAGTAATTTCGTCATGCCACCAGGAATTATTGCAATGTCTGTGTTTATTTTTTTAAATGTATTTTTAACATTTTCCAATGGATGTGCCCTAAACGAATCCATGACTAAAACAGATTTCGGGTTAAAAAATCCACCTTTTCTCCGACGAAATACTTCTTCAATATAATTTTTCATCTTTTCTCCATCCATCCATCCCTTATCATTCCATTTCACAATTACAGACGTTGGCAAAATTTCCCTTGGTGCAGTTTTTCTTTTAAATACAACCTATGACAATAAAGTTCGGTGAATGACGTCAAATTGCTAACGGTCGTAAGAGTGCACCATCGTCGTATCCTGCCCCAGACAGGTCGAGAGATGTTTAAACAAATTTGAGAGAATCAGCGCTGCAAGTGTGTTTATTGTGTTTAAACAGGACATTGAAGAAAGAAGGCGTAGTACGCGCGGTCGAAACCCAAAATGGATCAGCAAACGAAAGAGACTCATAAAATGATGACAACAGTTTACAAAGATAGTGCTATTACTTTGAAGTGTGTTTATGAGTGGTTTAAACGTTTCCGAGGAGGCCGGAACACCGTAGAAGACGCCCCCCGAAGTGGCCAGACATCCAACGTAATGTTTCGACCCAACTGAAGGCTATCCCTAAAGGCGTTCACAGAAGTGCATTACCATCGACGGGGATTACTTTGAAGGATAGTAACTGCTGTTTCATGTAAGCGAGCAATCCACTCTCAATATGCCATCATTCACCGAACTTTATTGTCACAGGTTGTATAAACATTGGCTTCAATTTCTTGCCATCAGCTGAACATGTTAGGTTAGTCTTTTCATTACCTGTAGTAACGATGTTGATGTCGTCTTCCTCTCTCCTGTCTACTGTTCTATTCAGTGGTGCGTCAAAACTTAATGGCACTTCATCCATATTGAAAATATTTTCGTCGCTTATTCCAGATCGTATTTCCTTAAAATATTCATAAAAGCGGGCCATTTTTTTTTCGTGATCTGAAGGAATCGCTTGGCCTACTGTTGTTTGGTAGCGAACGCTTAAATTGTTCCGCTTCATGAATTTAAACACCCACGTGGGACTTGCCATGAACGTTTCCGCACTGATTTTTAATTCCTCAACCAAACACCGTGCTTGCAAGCGAATTTTAACGGTGCTTATTCCTCTACCTTCCGAACGGCAGGATAAAACCCACTCCAACAGTTTTTCTTCGAGATGAGGATATTTCAGATTCTGTCCTCGTGCAGCTCTCTTAGTACGGGGAAGCTGCATTAATGAATGCTTGGCCCTTCTCCATTCCCGCACAGACGTTTCTCCTATATTAAATTTCCTTCTTGCTGCTCTGTTTCCAATTTGTTCGGCTTCTTGAACAACTTTCAACTTATAACTTGCTGGATAGCCACAACGTTTAGTAGAGTTCATTTTTGTTAAAACTTACGTTACAAACAGCACTGGTTATGAATAAATTGTCAGACTAACAGGAAGTAGAACACCCTGGAAATAGAATCGACATCACGCGATCCAATAAAAAGGCTTCTTATTCAAAGGCTGTAGTCAAAATTGTTTAACTACGAAGTTAGATGCATCACGAGCAACGATTGGTTTTCCCCAATCACGTGGTGATGACTGGGCTCCTGATTAGCTAACAGCTCTACAGTGGCAATGGCGGACATGGGAGGAGCAATGGCCATTTCTTTTCCTTCAGCTTTCACTAGTTTTAAAACGGAATTTTCCTTTCGTTTGCACCTTTGTCTTTAAGGTGACGGCTCTCACAATGCCATCGTTGCCCGGATGGGTCTGTATGATTCGGCCAAGTGGCCACTGCAGCGGCGGAATATTGCTCTCACGGACAAGCACCAATTCACCGGTAGCTAGATTATTGCGTTTTTCAGACCATTTGTATCGTTGTTGGAGTTGGGTCAATACTCATGGTGCCATCTTTTCCAAAACGCCTGTTGAAATTCCTGTATCATTTTCCATCGGGATAATCCCGTGGTTTTCACCTCTTGTAGATTCTCCTCTGGAATGCTGACTAGTGGTTCTCCAATCAGGAAATGTCCCGGCGGAAGTGCTTCCAGATCGCATGGATCAGAAGATACCGCTCCGAACGGGCTAGAGTTCAAACAAGCTTCCACCTGGGTGAGGAGAGTAGTCAATTCTTCAAATGTAAGCACAGTGGTGCCTGTGACTTTGCGCAAATGCTGCTTTGCCGATTTAATGTTAGATTCCCATAATCCTCCAAAATGAGGTGCATAAGGTGGTATGAATTTCCAAGTGATTCCTTGATGTGACATTTCATCTAGAATAGGTCGATTCAATGCACTCTTGTGTAGTAATTGATACAATTTCTTTAACTCCTTGTGGGCACCATGGAAATTAGTGGCAATGTCACTGATTAGTTCTCTGCAGATTCCTCGTCGAGCACAAAATCTCCATAAGGCAGCTATAAATGTGTCAGCTGTAAGATCGCTTACTAGCTGAATATGAACTTCCTTCATTGCCAAACAGACAAAGAGAGCCATATATGCCTTCCAAGATTTGGCTCTACGTCCTTCAGAGGCTTTGATGTAGAAAGGTTCCCCCAAAATCTACTCCTGTTCTCAAAAAAGGTCTGCATTGTCTCACTCTTGAGGTAGGTAAATTGCCCATGAATGGATGATACGATGAGGCTCGATCACGGAAACAGGTTAAACATTGATGAGTATAGTGACGAACAGAACTGCAGGCTTGGATTATCCAAAATTTTTGGTGCAATGTCGACAGAAGCAATTGAGTACTAGGATGAAGTAATCTCTTGTGATAATATTCTACAATCAGTTTCGTTAGATGGTGATGTTTGGGCAACAACAAAGGATGCTTGGTTTCCAAGGGTAAAGTTGAATTCTTCAATCTCCCTCCCACTCTAATACAGCCCTCGTCATTGATGAAAGGATCTAATCCAACCCAATGATGATTCAATTTCCTATTTGTCGACAATGCCTTCACAAGTTCACTAAATACTATTTGCTGTATTTGTTTCACATTACCAGTAATGTTTCATTTAATTCTGCCATTGTCAATGGTCCCACACGTCTGGATGTTGCTGGAAGGGTCTTGCAATTAAAGATGAATCTTCTACAAAAGGCAATGGTTTGTTGAAGTCTTGTCCACGACGAGAATTTCTCTAAGATGTGGTGCATATGAGTGGTGATCATTGCACTTGTTGGTATTTTACGAACCTCCAGGTGTTATAGTGAAAGAACCGTAGGTTGCAGTGGCCAAGCTGCTTCTGCTTGTACAAGAAAGGTTGGGCCATGCCACCACAATCCTGTTGTCAACAAACATTTAGGGTATACACCTCGAGAAGCAATATCTGCGGGATTTTCCGTGCTAGGAATGTGCTGCCAAAACATAGGCGGTATAAGATCTTGAATTTCGGCGACATGATTTGCCACAAAAGTAGAACACCTTTAATTCAGTAGAGTCGGACCACGCCCACACATTTGATTTTAGCATAGGCAGATTCTGTACAACTCTGTTCATTAAACGAGCTAGTAACAATGCTCCACACAATACCAGTCTAGGTAATGAAGTGGGTTTGATAGGTGCTACACGAATTTTTGCACATAATAATGTTTTGTAACATTGCCTTGTGACGTAATTGACCGTACATATATGGCGGCTCCATATGCTAAATCACAAAATCCATGAAGTTGACTCGTTGTTAGAGTATCAGCAAAATCGTGGCACTTTCACCTCTTGAATGATCGGTAATTCTCTTGCAAGATGTATCCACTTTCCTTGGATATGTTCTGGAAGTTGATCACCCCAAGAAACACCACTAATCAAAAAAGGGTTCTCTGGGGCTACCTCTTCAAGTTTCCAAAATGAGCGTAACTGCTGTCCAATATCCGTGGAGCAATGATGGACTTGAATGCCAGAGGATAAGACCCGAGGAGTTTGACCGCCCACGACCCATCCAAACTGAGTCTCTTGAATATGAGTGAGGCCATTAGATAGGACTTTTAAAGTACCCTTGAGTATCTCGTAATAGTGATCACTTCCTATAAGTATGTCGATCTTCCCAGGTGAATGAAACGATGGATCAGCAAGTTGATATTCAGCTAACTCCAGATCATCACCGACATGTACTGGTTGTTTGGGCAACCAGCCTGTTATCGTTTTTATGACCAAGGCATGTATCGTAATACTGAAGTCATTGATCCGGGACTGCATCTTTAAATTTGTGGAAGCCTTTGCAATTCCTGCCTGTACTCCATTGGTGACTTCAATCGGGATGTGTGCACAATACCTTTTTACAATGAGAGACTGAGCCAACGATTCTGTTATGAATGACGCCTCTGATGCGCAATCCAAAATACCTCTGCATAAATGGTCCTCACCCACTGCATCTTCCACATTTACCAGCACTGTGGACAACAAAACTTGTCATGTGTGATGTCTACTAACATGCATGGACACTGATGATGTAATCTGATCCATTACTTGCCCTCCGTGGGATATCTCGCCCACCTCTTCTTGAGCTGTCACTTGATCATAATGTAATAGGGTATTATGTCTCTTGCCACATTTACGACACACAGCTTGCATCTTACATGACTTAGCCGTGTGGGATGGTCTCAAGCAATTAAAACACAATGCATTCTCCTTCACAAATGTAGACCTTTCACTTGGCTGTCTACTCAGGAACTGCGGACACTGGAAGATAAAATGTGTCGCATGACAGAGAGGACAGTTTCGATAGATTTTCGTGAGGTGGTCTCGCCAGTTTTGATAGAGACAAGAACCTCACGAGAAGGGAGGCACGGGCCCCATGAAACGGTCCGAGCTTTTAAGGTCTTACAGCTTCGTGAGAACCGATCCAGCTTGTTTAAAGATGGCGGCAGCCCGTTTCGATCCTGTATGGGTAGGTCGGGTAACGTGGTATTCGCGGAGATATAACGCGATAATATAATATGTCGAGGTCTACTTTCAACAACGTCAACAATAAATTACAGTTAGCATTGGAATTAAATAAGAAATAAGCAGTAATAAAAAAGAAATCTCTGATCTGATATAGCGCAGGAAGAAAGAGCAAAAACTGAAAGTGAAACAGCTCCTGAATAAAGAATACCTTCCCGTAGCGTTTCGATAGCATGAGCGTCGCGATTCTCACTTTAGCTCACTGGCCACAGTTAACACGAGTTAGCTCTCGCTAGGTCCGTGAGTCTATCAAAGCACACCCTAAATGTAAATTGTTTGGAAAAGTGAAATGCTTGTTTTTTTGGGGTTTTTTTTCTCCTTTATTTAAAAGTCAATGAGTGTTCCTCGAGACGATGCCCAAAGTCCTGATGGACCCCACCTCGTAGTTTCTTTAGAAGCATTCTAAAATTTATAAGCGCCAAGGGGGGGGGGGGGGGCGTCACCACAATAAAACTCTGCCATATTCCTTATGTGTAGAGCCTTTTTGTCATATTTTTTTTAATACAATGTATTTTTCATGAAAAAATAATTATCATAACATTTCCATATCTCATGCAGGGTGTTTAACCGTCTTACTCCATGCCATTTTTTGAAGGAAAAAGTGATTTCTGTGATACCTCGGGGAAACTTTTTTTTGTAAATTAATAAATGATCCTTTTGCACCGAAAATTTTTGTAATAAACAGAGATGTTTGCTGGTTTATAGCATTTATTTCATTTTTTTTTTTTTAAATTAATAGACATCGTTAAATAATGTCAGAGAAATGAAATGCACAGTTTTAAAATTTTTTCAGAATTTATACATGGAAGTTTACGAAAAATGAAAATAGTCATATTTTAGGTGGTTTTATTCATGACAGAAGAGTGAAGAAATTTTTAAAATACGTTTGTAAGTTATTTTTCTATGAACTTTCATTTGAATTTATGTCAAATTGTAATTTGAGCTCGCTAACGTAAACACGTCATTTGATGCCATCGGTGCGTTACCCATGTGACTAGCTCCCCCTATTACGAGCAACAACGCGAAGTTCAATTTTCCTTTGTTCTCTCTAATGAGGTTGATGACGTAATGCAATGGCGCAGCCAAAAGTGACGTAGCGACGGGGGAAGGACGATTGCAAGGGCTCGGTTTTTTATTGAAATACTATAATATTTTCTAATTCCATATAAAAATAGTTAGGACATCGAAAGCAGGAGTATCTTCTGCTGTGGTTTGAATTCATTTTTCCAGTTCTGGACTGTGGTACTGTGTAATGGAGGTGTCAGTGCGTGCGAAATATGAAAATTTTCTCCTTTTATGCTCCAGTGCTCTGAATAAGTCTAAATGTCATTTTTTTGTTACACTCTGATAAATATTTCTGCCTATTGCTAGAAAATAAATGTAGGGGTTGAAATATACATGCAGTTTAAGATATTTATAGGTGCATAAGATAATTATTTATAAGATCAGATATATATCACTATTTTGTCGAGTTGCAACTCTCTTCATTATGAGAGCAACATGTTATAAATATTACTTTATTAAATTTCTAATGTTTGCATGTGCCTAATATTAAACAGACAATTTAAAGGAAGGTTTCTATATTATGTAAAAAAAAATAAAAAAATTGGCGATAAAACGTTACTGAGTTTTAAATTTCGAGCTGTGTGCATCCCATGCTAATTCTGATACAGAGGCCATGGCTTGTCTGGGTCCAAGAAAATTAACTTTCCAGTAGTGTATTCTAATGTAAAAATTGTTTGAGCTTATTCTGGAAAGTAATCGTCAAACATGATAGCTAACAAGAATGTAATTGGTAATCTTAATAAAACAATGACAAATGGAAAGAGTAATAATTGTTTTGTACCATATTTATAAAGTAATTGTGAGACATTACACTTATCACTAAAAATTTCATATCTTGAATAAATTTTAAATTAAGATTTTTATTTTTCATAATTTTTGCTGAAACAAGATTTTAACTCAAATGAAATTTTTAATTTTTTTCCTTTCTCCTCTCAAACCCTGTCTGGACATTTACCCTCCTAGACATCATTTTTCATGTATCGTTCAGCAAGGGGAGGAGAGGGAACAATCTATTTCGGTGCCTCATATATTTCCTTGCTTCCAACGGAAAAAAGTTAAACAGACCAAGGGAAGAAAGGTAGCGCTAATTGTCGCAAGGAAAAAACACCAAGCTAAACTTCTAATTTTAGTAACTGAAGTGGGTGGAGGAGTAAAGGCATAGAGTGCCTTTATAACCTGTGTGTGGCCATACATGAGACGGTTTTCTTTTGTTTGTCCATTGTCACATGTTTTCCGGTAAGATGTGTCCAACTTGTGAATATTTAGCATAGAGTTGTGTGGAAGTAAGATGGTTTTCATCTGTTTTTTCGTTCTTTTAAAGGATTTCAGTGAACACAAATGCTTTACTGCGTGGCATTAGGGTGTTCGAGTTGTTCTGAAGTTGGCTTTATTCACCTTGTTCAAAATGTAAACATCTAGTCTGGGTATAGCCTAATTCCGGCTGTAGTTTATAATGCCGCTGGCGAAATATTCGTCGTGAATTGACCAATAACATTATAAAATAGTAGCCAAAAACCTGAAAACTGAAGTTGAAAGTACCCTGAGTTTCGGTTTCTTAATATCGTCAATACTGAAACGTTCCCCTCGCAATCCAGAAAGACGTTCAACTTGGACCGTGTAGCCGAAAAGAGAAAAGTGAAAACCTTCGAACTACAGTTGCCTTTGTAAGGCTCGGATAATAAAAATCAAATGTTTCGGTCTATGTATGTGTTAAAATAGGAATTTTGGATATTCAAATGTTCAGTACTTAATGCAAAAAGGACCCGGTCAAACGCGGGATCCACAATTCAGCGACTATGTTTAGATTGAACCCCACCCCGTCCCCCCCGGGATCAAACTTCTGTGGCCCACGATTCAGCAACCGCATTAGTCACTTTGATATATAAAATGCATAACTCATTGGCAGACAGCACAGTAATTATATTTATCAAAATCTTCACATACATGGTGTGTCTAAAAAGTTCGGTGAATGGTGTCATATCTGAACGGCAACTTGGCGCACGTGCTTGCGCATGTGCATGGTTTTTCAAAGACTTGGGCAGAATTGATACACAGCATGCAATGCATGTGACTGGCAGTGTAAACAGACTGCGACCAGTTGAACGTAATCAGTGTGAGAGGAAGTGTCACAACGCATTGGAGCAACATGTAAACATCAAGTTCTGCTACAGATTGGGGAAGACTGCAACGGAGACACATGGAATGTTGGTGCAGGTGTACGGGTTTGGCCAGAGTTGCACAGGACTGGAAAATGCAGCATTAATGCTTTGACCTGCAGGAACAAATTCCTTGTGGATGATGCCATTGTTGTCGAAGAAGGCAATCAACAGTGTTTTCACCTTAGATTTTTGCAGACGGCTTTTTTTTTTGGTCTCGGCTTCCCTCCCGTACACCTGCACCAACATTCCATGTGTATCCGTTGCAGTCTTCCCCAATCTGTAGCAGAACTTGATGTTTACACGTTGCTCCACTGCGCTGTGACACTTCCTCTCACACTGACTACGTTCAACTGGTCGCAGTCTGTTTACACTGCCAGTCACATGCATTGCATGTTGTGTATCGATTCTCCCCAAGTCTCTGAAGAGCCATGCGCATGCGCAAAGTTGCCGTCCAGATATGACACAATTCACCGAACTTTTTAGACACACCTCGTAATTTTGTGCTATTATATCTTATTTCCATTAAGAATGAAATAATAAGTAACTTTTCTTTATTGGTTTTCCTTTGTAAAATCAATAAATTAAATAATATTTTGATAGTAATAATAATTTTTATGTGTGTTATTTATTTGTTATTTCTAATTATTTATTTGTTATTTATTTAAAAGATTGTTATTTATTTATTATTTTAAAATGATAAATAATCACAGAAAAAAAAATCAAAAATCTAAAATGATGACTTTTATTATTTTCAATTTGACTATTGAAATATTACTTAATTTAATTTCTTTGAATTTATTTAATTTTTTGTCAATTTTTCGTCTCCAAAAGCTAATGCAAATGTGAATTCTCAAAAACAAAATGGCAACGCCATTCACGAAAAAGTCACTGGGAATCACATTTCATTTATTATAACTTCTCTGTCCACCATTTATTGATAATAATTGAATAATACATGCATGGCATTAAATAAATTTGTAACAGTAAAGGTGAAAAGTGAAATAAATTTTTGACCAGAATACCGTAATTTTCAGCAGTAGCACTGCGGCGTTTCTGTTAATAAAAGTGAAAATTTTGGCATGTGCGGCGTTACAGTGGGAGATTTTACAAAAATTAAAAAAAAAAAAAAATTCTACCCACGATTTTAGGCCTACTTCATATCGTTCTCTCAACGATATAAAATGAGTAGTGGCAATGTATTCCTTGATTCATATTTATTGATGAATTTATCGATGAATTCACATCCAACTGCCGCAGCCGGCTTATGGTTGGCGCGCACACACACGAATATACGCATTGATCGGACTTTTTATCTCGATGCTCGGGGCTGACTATCAAAAAGTTTCACGAGCGCGCGCGCGGGGCTGAACGGTCACGAGAGCGCTTGAGAGGCGTTAGAAACACCAGTATTTTATTATATATTATATATTATTATTATTATTATTATTATTATTATTATTATTATTATTATAA
>JAHWFO010093546.1:39951-56913 GCA_023313115.1 Rhysida immarginata
ATATGGTGAGTCATACAATAAAAACAGTACATGTAAACAAAATTCTTAAGCCAATGAGCAATGCTATCCAGTATACCATTTTGTGTTGATTGGTTAGTCTTGATTAACAATAGCACCGAAAACACTATACAGGGTGAATACAAAAGTATGAACCTAAGCAGATATGTCAATTTTGATGAATCCAATGAATAGGAAGTTGTGGGTGGCCTATCCCATGGTGCACTTTTCATCATCCCAAATATGCAAATTAGGACACATTCAAAATTTATCTCAAAAACCTTAATGGATAGAGAAAAAAACCCAATTGCAAACTTGTTCAGCATAAAAAAACAAACAAAACAAAAAAAATCGTCCAAATCGCTTACAAACAGTCACACTGCACAAGGAAAACTGAATGTTGATATTTCCACCATGTAAAGCATGTAAATCAAAAAATTAACATAAATTACCATACTCACATTCACTTTCATGCAGAAAAGCAAATAAAAGGCATGTTTCAGCACACAGAAGACAGAACAATTCCAGGATGGCAAGCTACACTGTTCCGGAAATGCAAGGAGAAACCTACATGCTGCAGTTAGGTTGTATCGAGACAGATACCCTAACGAACACCATCCATCTCGTCAAACAATATGTCACATTATTCAAAGATTCGAGGCTACAGGGAATGTTAATGCAGAACGAGGACGACCAAGGGCACAAGGCGACGAGGATACAACAACACTAGTTCTGGCTGCAAATCCCCACACAAGCAGCAGAGCAATTGCTGCAGATGTTGGGTGCCATCAGAGAACTGTTCTCAAAATTCTATATGCACATCATTTTCACCCATGCCATATTCATTGTCACCAGGAGTTACTGCCATTGGATTATGTTGCTAGGCTGCCTTCTGCAACTGGTTACTTACCTGCCTGGATGACAATCCAAACTTCATTTATGAGGTGTTGTGGACAGATGAAGCCCAGTTCACCAGGGATGGAGTTATCAAC
This sequence comes from Rhysida immarginata, assembly GCA_023313115.1. NCBI lineage: Eukaryota > Metazoa > Arthropoda > Chilopoda > Scolopendromorpha > Scolopendridae > Rhysida > Rhysida immarginata. The sequence continues at coordinate 40,941 of JAHWFO010093546.1, forward strand.
AGGCACAACCATCATCATTGGGCAGACAAAAACCTACGATGTCTGCGAGAAGCAACTCATCAAGTGAATTGGAGAATCAATGTGTGGTGTGGGTTGTACAAAGGCACTGTGGTTGGACCATATTTTTACGATGGAACACTGACTGCAGAACGCTAACGGGCTGAAATTCTCAACGTGGTAGTCTTCATTGACAATTTGCCATTGGCCTCATATCAGCGCACGTGATTTCAGTCTTCATTACGGGTTGGTCGTTCACGAGCGTCTAAGTGAGATGTTTGGACAACAATGGATTGGTCGAGGAGGACCAGTTCGTTGGCCACCCCGCTCTCCTGATTTTACACCACTTGACTTTTTCTTGTGGGGAAATCTGAAGGACAAGGTTTATTCTACGCAGCCCACCTCACTGGAGGATCTGGTTCAACGAATCCAGGAAGCGTGCCGAGGAGTGACACCAGCCATGCTTGCCGATGTTTTGGCGTCAGTTAGGTGCCCAAGGTCGTCACATCGAGCATTTTGTTGATTAACTTTTTTTTTAAACTGTTTCAAGTAACTTGTTTGTGCAGTGTGACGTGATTTTGGGTGATTGGTTGGTCCGATTTGGATGATTTTTTTTTTGTTTTGTTTTTTTCTTTTATGCTGAACAAGTTTGCAATTGGGTTTTTTTCTCTATCCCTTACGGTTTTTGAGATAAATTTTGAAAGTGTCCTAATTTGCATATTTGCGATGATGAAAAGTGCACCATGGGATAGGCCACCCACAACTTCCTATTCATTGGATTCATCAAAATTGACATATCTGCTTCGGTTCAAAAAATAAAAGGGGGGTTCAGACTTTTGTATTCACCCTGTATAAACTCTGGCAATGTGAATAGAAGTCAATACAACTTATTCATCAATCCCCTTACATTCGATCTCGAGCATCTTTATTTAGTGATTCATTAACTGTGAAGTTCCAGATTATGCAAATTAAAAAATGTAAAAAATACAGAGTTTTTTCTGTATATTTTTACACATTTTATTTCTCGCGAGGAGTCAAAACTGGGGATCGCATTAAACAAGAGGATAGCATTTTTGCTGGTTTTTTTGACCCGGAAAAGTGGAATCGTATTATACAAGGAGGTGCATCATAGTAGAGGATTTAAAAAATATCAATTCGAACTCAAAATTAAAAATACAGGGTGGTTACAATTAAAGTGACACCATTTAGACCCTTCTAGCAGCCGTTCTGGTAATCAGATTTTGACGAAACTTTGACGATGTGGGCAATCTCGTGTCTCTCCCTCTCTCTCTCACCCAATTTTATTTAGTTTATTAAAATCCATAACAAAATACATATTCACAAGGTACTTAAAATAAAAGGGTACTCCCAACTTCATTCCAAAAAAGTCAAAAGTATATGCTTTCATCAATCTTCTTTCCGGGACCAGGTAAACATTCATTTCAGTGAAACGCTATTGCTATCGTTTTAAATAGGTAAATAGTTGAGAATATTCATTAACTCATATTTTCGTCAAATCATAATAATTATTCAGTCAACAATAAATCTTGAGTCAAGGTTTTCTAAGAGAGTCTCCGGGAATTCGCATTATAGGACTTACTCACCATTTGTCATTCTTTTTCGACAATATGTATAACCTTTTTCAACAAACGTACATTCAATTTCATCAATAATTATTATTGCACACTAAAGACAACCAATTTCATCAATTGTTTTAATTCATTACAAGTAAATTCTTTTTCAACTCATTATAAATAAGGGTGATAGACATTTGATTTCAACAAAGCAAATTCATTTTCAACAAAAAGCATTCATGTTCAACTCCATTGTTTGCATGTACAATGAAACATTCGTTTTCTAAAAAGTGCATTCATTTTCAATTTTTCACAAGCAAATTAGTATTGCATGAAAAATAAGTTAGAAATGGCTGAGAGAGGAAATTATAAAACCACCAGTAATGAATTAAGATCAATACTGATTGAAGCTTATTTAGCAGATGAAAATTATGTTGCTGTTGCTGAAAGGCTTCATATAAATAGGAGTACAGCATATTCCATTATCAAGAGGTACATTATATACAAACAAATAAATGATGTTTTATTTTTTTACATTACATATATATATATATATACATTAAATTTACATTATTTTAAGGTATAATGAATCTGGTCAAGTTGAAGCAAGTGATAGAGGTGGAGCACTTGCTAATAAAGTTGATGATGAAATGAAAGACTGCTTAAGTATCAAGTGCCTTAATGAACTGATGCAGGAGACACTACCAAATAAGCAAGTTGTTCACGATCGTACAGTTGGAAGGGCATTAGATGGGTTATTCTATTCACTGAAACAAAATCGACCAGTAGTACAAGATAGAAATAGGCTTGATGTCAAATGCATGTTATGAGTATGAACAATGGATGCTTACAACAAGTGTTCAACAACATCTTATTTTCACTGACGAAAGTGGCTATAATGTATATACCCAACAAATATATGGGTGCTCTGAAATTGAATCTAGATGCCACAGAGTTGTTGGAGGCCAAAGAGGAAGAAATATAAATCTTATAGCTGCTATGTCTGCAAGATACGGGTTAATTTACCATGAATTTCAAAGAGGAGCCTTAACTCAAGAAAGATTCCATGGTTTTATCGCTAGCCTGCAAGCAATTTTAGAAGATGAAGCAGTTGTTTTAATTATGGATAATGTACCACCACATGCTCGAGCTTTGGCAGAAGATGCAAATGTTGAAATTCGTTTTTTACCACCTTATAGTCCATTTCTTAATCCTATAGAATATTTTTTTTCAAAATTTAAAAATTCAATTAAGCAACGCTTAGCTGAGAACCAAAACCAAGTTATTATGTTCAATAGGCAAGCAGCAAGAGAAAGAAACATAACTATGGAAGAATTTCGGGCCCAATTTCTAATCGAACAAGGAGAAATAAGCTTGGAAAATATTACTCAAGAAAATTGCGTCCATTGGAATCAACATGCATTATCACATCTTCCTAAATGCTTGGCAAGAGAATGCATTTTTGTTGCGTAAATGTTATGTAATGATATTGAATTTAACTTTTTTTAATTTGCTTTTCAGTTTTTTGAAAATAAAGTTCCTTATTTGAAATTGAATGCTTGTTGAAATTGATTGTTAGTTGTTGAACGAAAAATGAAATTAAATATGCATTTGTTGAAAAAGTTATACATATTGTTGAAAAAGAATGACCAATGGTGTATTTGTCTTACGTGAGCGACCTAGAAGCGACGCGAGCGAGCGGACGAATTGAGGAGAAAAATGCACAAATTAAAGAGAAGCGCATGGCGTGTCTTACGTGAGCGAAATGTGAGCGTGAGTTCAGTGCGGTGAGCAAAGAGTGAGATCAGTCACATTATTTTGTGACAGTCATACTATATTTACGTAAATGTCATTTGCTGCTAATGGAAAACTCTTATGTAAAAATTATTACAAACGAAGAAGAAAAATTGGAATTTTACTTTATTTTTTTATTTTATTTTAGTTTATTATTTTAGTTAATTATTTTATTTCTCTGCATCAGGAAAACCTATCCAAAATCACCAAGGCATTTTTGGAAATTAGCAGGGGCTTGACCCTCTTTATTTGTGGTGGATTAATTAAGATAAATAAACCTCCCCTTTGAGAAGTCAAAACCGCTTTTGAAAAATTACTGGAAACGGGCTTACTGCCACCCTACTCTATTCTATATAAAGTTCTATTCTAAATAAATAATAAGGACACTCCTCAAGGTCATCCAACTCAAGTACTGACCTAATATTGAAGAACTGACATTATAATTATTATAATCAAGTAGTAAATTAATTTTTGCAAATTACTGTAATAGATGTGCCTTCAAAGTAATTTTTTAAGAATCAGTTTTAATGAAGTTTTTCAAGCACAAAGATTAATGGTATTCACAATTTTTCAATTCCCATTTCATGTAATTAATTTAAAATACCCCCACATTTAAAATCTACCTTCTACTAAATATTTTTTATTAACCTTGATAAAAAAATTTTAAAAAATGCAATTTTTTTTTTTTTTCAAAATTTAAACAAAATTAAATTTTGTGAATTATAATTCCAATAAGTTGCTTCAGCATTGTTCAGTTAATGATAATAAAAAAAATGATCTTTATTATTATTATAGTCGACATATTTTTTATTCTGACTCTTTGTCTAAATGCTGAAGTTACGAGCATAAACGAATGTGTATAACTCCAATGGCAATTTTTCGAAATCTCTCAAATTAGTCTGCCTTCCTACATGGAGTAACTTATATGCTATAAATTTTATGTAATTGAAAACGAGCAATGTAGTTTAATGAAGAAACCACTACAAAAAAACACAATAGAATAACATATTTAAAAGCCATCGAATGGAATAATCGGGATTCAAATGTTGTTACCCCCCCTCCCCCAAACATTTTATTTTCTTCATTAATATTTTCTTTATTTTAATTTTCCCAAACATTTTCGTCACTGAATCTCTCTATTATCATAGCTGAAAAAGTTTTGTTTTTCATATTTTGCTTTGTAATTTCAAATTTCAAGTTTTTTTCATTTAAAACTTTGTTCAAAATCTAAATTAAAACATTTTCTTAAATTAGAGTACTTTTCTGGGGCATTTTGGGTGGCAATTGTCCTAGGTAGCAATTGTCCTAGGTGGCAATTGTCCTGAACGGCAATTGTCCTAAGTGGCGGTTGTCTGGGGGGCAAATGTCCGGATACTGCAGTCAACAGTTTGAATGTTTTTTGTAATTTTATAAACATGTATTAGGTTATTAAAAAAGTTGTGACCATCAGTATCAAGTTTTCTAATTTCTCAGTTTCTAGAAATACATTAACGAGAGAGACATATTACATGTATAAAGAAGTCTGAGACAGCTGTTGCATGTACGGCGTTTGACAATTTTTTTATGTATCAAGGATTAATTTGCAACCTCCAGTTTATTGGCAAAATAAGGTCCTCCACCGCCTCTAAGAGTTTGTATATAGAGTTCATAAACATCTTGTATGTCCTTTGTAAGTAACAACTCCAAGCTAGCACAAAGACTTAATGGAATTGTTTCAATGCTATGTGTAGTTAAATGTCAGTTGATAATACATGAGTCCAGAGCACTCCAGTATATGCATCTGTTTTACTAGAAAACTTGACAAGGATTATTTTGCTAGAAAGAACAGAAAACTTTAGATTTCTAATATGTTCCTACTGATTTCATTTCTTTTGCAACCGTGCTAATTAGATTTTTATAATTGCTATACAACTGTGACATCCTATTTCAGATTGGTTGGTTTATTAGAATTTTTGGCATCGACTACTAAAGTCATTTTGTGCCTTTTATTCAAGATATATCTGTACGCAGCCCGGGACAAATACAAACATCCATACCCACAGTGGGATTCAAACCCACGACCAGGCGGACTCGAGAACTAGAAAGCCTACGCCCTAGCCCTCTCGGCTACCAGGCCGGCCATATCCTATGTCAGTATAGATTTAAATTTCTGCTAATAGGCCTAGCATGCGTCCATCCCAATAGGGTTTCCAGAGCTCGGGCACGGGTGGCGCTCTGGGACTGGTTTTTTTTTGTTAATGTTGTTATACAAGGTTATGCTGTTGTATTAAGGTCATTTGTTATTATTTAGCACGTAATTGTTTATGTTATTTAGCAACAATGGGGCGACTTGTGATGCCTGTTTTGTTGCGAACGTGCTTAAAGAGAATCAGCTGTCATCACAGTTGTTACGTTGTTGTGTCTGTTTCATGATTGTTGCCGACGTTTGATGTTAGTTTTTGTTTTGGTAGATAAGATTTTTATATATTTTAGAGATTCTGGTCTTGTTCGGCGATAAAGGCAGTTGTTTTTTCTCTGTGTGCTGGACCCAATGTTTTGAGAACATGGCAGCCATCTTTGCTTTTGTGTATGTGAACGATCATAAATGTTCTTTGAAAACCCTTAAGTGTGATGCTCTTTCGTTTTAATAAGTGAATTATGTTTTCGACGGTTAAAATAAAACAAACTTTGGTTCTGCGTATTCACCATTTATGCTTTTTACTTACTTTTGTTGCCTATCTGTGTTGATGTACCCTACCGACCATTGGCTGGAAACATGTGTTGACCCAAGATGAACCGAGTAGTGATGCCTTGTAATAAGGCATTTTGTTGTTAAAGTATGCATCTATTTCTTGTTGACTGTGAGAAGCAAGATTGGTGAGTAACTATTTTCTTTAAGATCCCGGAGAGATTGCCCTTAACGTGAACGATTCGGATGTTCCTGAATTTCCGCTGACTACATATTGTGCCTTAGAACTGCCATAAGCAGATGTGTTAAACACTTAATTTGTGGAAATGTGCGACAGTGAAGCTCTGCTATGGGGCAGCTGGGCAAAATTTGTTGTTGTAATTGAGTAAGGGGTTAATCATGAGCTGTATGATGTAATAAGTCTATGGGTGCCTAGTCTTTATATATAAAAATTCAAGTTCAGAGTGCGTCTGTAAATATTCTAAAATCTTTTGAACCACTGATCCAATTGAGCTCATATTCGCACCATATGTTCGTTAGGTTCAGAGTAAAGTTTACATATCGCCAAAGGGGGGAGGGAGGGAGAAATATAATATATCTTGGTTTATGTTTGTTTGTTTGTTTGTTTACTCAAGAGATGGTGCCAGGTAAATGCCATCAAAATTTCATCAAACAAACAGACCGAGCAATGCCAGGCATATAACCTAATATAGTATATTAGTTTGTGTAAGGTGATGCAAACCTCTTGTGTGTGTGCAGATAAGGGGCAAAAATTTTGTTCTTCTTCCAGCGGCGTTGGATTTAAGTAACTACTGAGTTGTGTGTTGGTTGTAGTATTAAGTAATCTCAACCCAGGTTGAGCTTCGCTAGTTGTTCGGCCATAGGCGGGTCATTTGTAGCCAATACCCGCTTGTTACGTCCAAGGAGGTTCCTATAACCCTCCCCACCTGTTAAAAAGGGTTATGCAACGTGTCCCGACGTCGCTGTGTGCAAGTAGAAATCACTGGTTACTGGTGGTGGCCCCTGCACTTAAGCCCTTGTGAAACAGGCAGTCAGCCTGAAGGGACTGGAAAAGAGTGTTGCACAGCCACAGGTGTAGAGTGCTCATGTGCCGTATGTAAACAAACCTAGAGGAAGTTTTGGATAAAGGGCATGCATGGAGATGCCTGAAGGGGATCGGGGTATGGGGTTTTCAACCCATAAAACAGAATTAGGTAACTATGGGTATTTTGGTTACCCTGTATGTATTTAGTACTTTTGTCACTATTAGCGACTGTAACCATTAAGATTTTTGATGGCCCTGCATACAGTTTTTCTTAACCATTGGTAACTTATGGTGTAACATTTACTGGACACTAAAATTTGGTTTGTTATTCATACACTGGTCTAGCGTCTGTGTTGCCCTTACCTGAGTCCCGAACCCTCCCAAACCATCTCCATATGGTAGGTAGCTAATTAGTCGGGCTTTGACCGACGCCTGCAGGGGTGGGACGGCGCACTGGCGCCCAAACAGGGACTCAAGTCCGTCAGCGTTGTGTGGCGGAGGGTAAGTGTGGATCAGTAGTGGGTGATAGTGTCCGGCGACATTGAGGAAGAACAGCTTGCCTTGTCTAGCCCAATGGTAGTGGGCTTTACTGGCAAAATCCCGACGTTTGCTGGGGAGGATTGCGGGATTAGTCTCTCAGCCTTCCTAGCGACCATCGAGAGTACTGGTGCCATAGCGGGTTGGTCCCCTGAGATTAAGTTAACCGTCATAAAGGCGAAACTGAAGGGGGACACAGCCAAACAGGCTGCGGAATACGATCTCTTTGACATTGAACAGTACCCTCGGCTTCGCGAGTGCCTCGAACAGGTCTTCGGGCGAATAAAACTGGACAGCGATTTCTCTAAAGAACTGCATGATGTGGTCTAACGACCGAAGGAGCCTGTTGCAGTGTTCGTGCGGCGGCTTGAGCTCGCATTGGAGCGTTTTGTAGGTGCTAACACCAAGTGGGCCAGTAGCAGAGAGGCCATGCTGCTCCAGCATTTTAGGAACAGCTGTTTGCTGATCCAATGGAGTTATATAATGGCGACATACCCCAAAACGTATCGCGATGCTGTCATGGCAGCTCTGCAGTCAGAGGAGATGGAGAGGCACAATTGAAGCCAACCTGCTGGAGTCAGAGGCTGGGTGGTGGGCCCGCTAGTCCGCAGGTTCAGAGTGGATATAAGAAAACCAAGAGTGGGGGTGGTGGTAGCACACCCGGAACCAGTAACACTGAGTGTGTGTGCTGGCAAATTAGAAAGCCTCGAGGGGCTCGTGGAAAACCTCACTCAGTCAGTAGCCCAACTTCTCAAAAGAAAGAAAAGGGGCGTTGAGCAATGCCTTGCTCCCCTGCGGTAGGGGTTACCTGTTTAGGTGTGGCTGGGTCAGGCAATAAGCCTAGTCCTGACCAAAGCAGGTCCCCAGGCCGTCGGCTGTGAATATGGGGACAGTTGGTAGAGAGCCAATTTCGGTACAATGTGGACAGGATGGCTTGTACCGCTTGAATATGGAAGTACAAGGGCAGCTCCCAAGCACCGAGTTCCACCCCAATGACACGATGGTCAAGGGTATTAACGGGATTGCCTGAATATCACTCAGAGCATTATGCTAGATGTAACCATTTAAGGTCGTAGTATGGGCCCTCAGGCCTTTATGGTCCATTAGACGGCATTTTGGGAATAGACATCCTTCACGGCCTCACCTTCCATTGTGAGGCAGTTATGCCGTAGGGAGTGTAGAGGTGCAACTGTTGGAATTGACAGGGGAACGGGAAAAGATAGATTGTAATGGTTTGGAACCAAGTTTTCAGAGTGGTGGTTGGAAGCCCAGGAGAGCACAAAGGCATAGGCCTCGACATTACCAAGAAATGGTAAGGTTTCGAGAACCACATGTACCCAGGGACTGGATAAGAGACGAATGGAGTCGATGGTTTGGACCATTCGTCATTTGTCATTGCAGCAAACAGGGTTGGCAGCGTCTGGTTGGGGTCCGCCATCACGATAGGAGGTGGGCAAGGCGCTCTGTTGTCCAGAGAGCTTCCGGAAGAAGAGAACTGGTAATCAACCAGCCCGCCAGAGAAAGGGAGGTGGGGATCTTGGACATGGGACTGTTCAAAATAGGAGGATGGCATCTTCCCTTGAAGTGGGCATGTGTGTGGAACACATTGGAACACAGAAAAATGCACCTCTTGGAAGCAATGAATCGACTTTGTCGTCTGAGGGGGTTGATGGCGTTACCAGTGGTGGTGGCGCACTGTCAGGTGATATACTGCAGCCATGGATGGTTTCTGAGGCAATTGCAGAGGGAAGGAGGTTGGTAGAGCCTGCAGTGGTAGCAATAGACTCCGGAGTACGCCCAAAAAAAGGTAGCGTCCGAAGTGGAAGCCGGGCTTAGCATGAGCAAGATAATATCCTTTCGATTTTCGGGGTGCCATGCGTTGGGCTCATGAGAGAAAGAAACTGGAGAGCGGCTTGGCTTTTGCGAGCTATAATCAGGGTGTATGTTGACCTAGATGACATGGGCATTGGTCATTGTTGGTACTTTACCATGATTTTTTATATGGTTATCAAGGTTTGATCATGGGTCTTGGGGAAGCCATGATCTGTCTTGGGGTGGGCGTGTGTGATAGCCAATGTCAGTAAAGATTTGAATTACTGCTAATAGGCCTAGTACGCGTCCATCCCAAGAGGGTTTCTAGAGCTCGGGCGAGGATGGCGCCCTGGGACTGTCGTGGTTTTTTTTTTGTTAACGTTGTTATACAAGGTTATGCTGTTGTATTAAGGTCATTTGTTATTATTTAGCACATAATTGTTTATGTTATTTGGCAACAACAGGGCGACTTGTGATGCCCGCTTTGTTGCAAACGTGTGCAAAAGAGAATCAGCTGGCATCACAGTTGTGACATTGTTGCGTCTGTTTCATGATTGTTATCAACGTTCGATGTTGGTTTTTGTTTTGATAGACAAATTTTTTGTATAGTTTAGAGCTTCTCGTTTTATTCAGCGATGAAGACAGTTGTTTTTCGCTGTGTGCTGGGCCCGATGTTTTGAGAACAGCGGCACCCATCTTTGCTTTTGTGTATGTGAACAATCATAAACGTTCTTTGAAAGCGAAGCTCTTTCATTTTTATATGTGAATTATGTTTTCAACGGGTAAAATAAAACAAACTTTGGTTCTGCATACTACTAACCATTTATGCGTTTCATTTATTTTTTTTGCCCGTCTGTGTTGATGTACCCTACCAACCATTGGCTGGCAACGTGTGTTCGTCCAAGATGAACTGAGCAGTGACACCTTGTAAAAAGGCATTTTCTTGTTAAAGTATGCATCGATTTCTCGTTGACTGTGAGAAGCAAGATTGGCGAGCGACTATTTTCTTTAATTTCCTGGGGAGATGCCCTTAACGTGAATGATTCGGACATTCCTAAATTTCTGCTGGCTACATATTGTGCATTAGAACTGTCGTAAGCAGATGCGTTAAGCCTTATCTGCGGAAATGTGCGACGGTGAAGCGATGCTATGGGGTAGCTGGGCAAAATGATGTAAATGAACTGCTACTCAGTGAGTAAGGGGTTAATCATGAGCTGTATGGTGTTATATGTCTATGGGTGCCTAGTTTAGTAGATTAGTTTGTATAAGGTAACACAAACCTCTCGTGTGGGTGCAGATAAGGGGCAAAAGTTTTGTTCTCCTTAGAGCAGGGTTGGATTTAAGTAACTACTGAATTGTGTGTTGGTTGTAGCATTAAGTAATCTCACCCAGGTTGAGCTTCACTAGTTGTTCAGCCACAGGCAGGTCATTCGTCCAAGGGGGTTCCCGTAACCCTCCCCACATGTTAAAAAGTGTTACGCGACGTGTTTCGACATTGTTGTGTGTAACTAGAAATCACCCTGTGCTGGTTACTTATGGTGGCCCCTGCACTTAAAGGTCAAGTGACACGGAATTTTCACTTATTGGGTTTATGGTGTCATTAGATGCAGTTTGTTCTTAATATATTTTATGGAATAATTCGTTTCCTTAAAATTAATGGTTAATTATGTGAAAATTGGGTTTTTAATATTAATTTCCGAAGATTGCCGAACATCAGCAACGGCGGCTGATAGTTGGCGCTACATGTAGCCTCAATGTCATGAATACATAGCACGATGTCTACCATGCATAGTATAAGCAGGAATGGATGAGGATATAAGGTTGTAATCTGATAAAAATAACAATTAAAATTACAATTTAAACCCCATTAGAGTATTAATTTTTGTTATTTAATCGAAAATGGCATACAAAAGAATGTTTTCTTGGTCTTTTCAAAATCCTGCTCATTGAGAGCGAAATAAATGCAGGATAATGAAAATATAGAAATCATTTGAGCCAGGGATATATGAAGAGCTGAGCTGAACAATTTGCGTATCATTTTTCTTCATTCTATTTGAATTGATTATAATGATATCAGGAATGAGCATCCCTTTTAAAAAATAATTCCAAATAGATAGAACCATATCGAGCCAAGCACTTGCGACAACGGACAGACAGCTTCGAAGATACAGTATTTCTAAGGACAGCTTCGAAGCCAAAGGAATAGAATTTTATCAAACTTTTTCTTACATCTGAAAATACTAATCACAATATTTGCAGAAGTTTGCATAAAAATGAGGGAATTTGCAGTCAATAGAGTCTATCTTATTATTATTATTATTATTATTATTATTATTATTATTATAGTATTCAGTCGATTAAATGAAGCGCACTTAAAAAGGCGTTCACTTAGGTGTTCACCACTAAAACACTCAGAAATGGGCTCCGACGAAGCTCCGATAAAACATTTACAGTCTTCATATTAATTTTTGTCAATTTTATACATCCTTGTGCGTGTAAATTATTAAGCAGAATGTATAGACAGTTTGAACTTAGTATCTTGTCTTCTTGCTCTCTGCATCTTGAGGAAAAATACGCACACTTTTGCCGACGACTGGGATTTAAAAATTAAAAAAAATTTAAAAAATATCCCGATTTAAAAAATTTACCGCTTTCGCAAATTCAATTTTTAAATGAGGAATTTTTGCCTTTTTTTTAATGCGTTAATTCCGATAAAATAATCTTAAGAAATAAACTGATGGATTTGAAAACTGAACGCGTTTTTGTTATATTGCATTATAAATATTCAATAATTATTTTTTTTATCAGTATTTAAAATTTCAAATTATATCTTCAAATTTAGAATATATTGATGAATAATATATTTGAGGCCTCAGTTTAATTAAATATTTCGATTGTTTGCATGAAAGTGATGAGGGAAACTAGATACTGACTTCCAATTTTGCACACGTTTATGTTATACCGATCGCCCCAAAGTATTTATGACATCAGTCCCCGAAAATTTACGGAGATTACCGAAGCAAACTTTTACAGCGCTCCCTTGCAAAAGTCCTCCTAAAATTAATAAAATAAAATAATAAATTAAGGAAATGATTATTAATTACTATACAGATATTTTTTTTTTCGTTGCTTTCTTTAATATGACACCATAAAATCAATAAGTCAAAACCCATGTCACTTGACCTTTAAGCCCTTGTGTAACAGGCTATCAGCCTGAAAGGATTGCAAAAGTGTTGCCTTATGTAAACAAACCTAGACAAAATTTTGGATAAAGGGCGTGCATGAAGATTCCTGAAGGGAGTCGGGGATAGGGGGTTTTCAACCCATAAAACAGAATTGCGTAAACATGAGTATTTTTGTTACCCTGTAATATTTAATACTCTGTTGTCACTATTAGCGACTGTAACTGTTAAGATTTTTGAAGGGCCTTGTGTGCAGTTTTTCTTAACCTTTTGTAACTTATGCTGTTACATTTACTGGACATTAAAATTTGTTTTGTTATTCATATACTGGTCTAGCATCTGTGTTGCCCTTACCTAAGTCCCGAGCCACGCCAAACCATCTCCATATGGTAGGTTGCTAATCAGTTGGGCTTTGACCAACGCCTGCGGTGGTGGGACGATGCACAACAAATAAACGCAACAAAATTATCATACTTCTGCAACCGTACTTAAAATTAAGCCTTATTAATGTTTCAAAATAATTCTATAAACATTAAAATTATTGATGAAAGACATGACTAGTATCACGAGTATAATGAGAAAATAAAAACAAAGGTCTAAAGTGACACTGGAAACAAAGTTTTTATTGCCTAACGCGTTTCGACACAGCGTCATCATCGGAGGCGAACAACGTTACAAAGCTTAACTAGCAGACGAAGCCATATTTATATCTCCTCGGGAACTGGCAGACCTGATGGACAGCTCCTTCTAAAGCATCGACCTGATGTAGAGCTCTTCCGGTCACTCAGGCTAATGATAGAGTCAATTAATCCGTCCCTTTCGAAGGATGTTAGGTTGTTGAGGAGGGTGTGGTCCGACCATACTTGTCTCCTGATTTCTATCTTCTTGTGGAATAAAATCCTGTTTCTATCATTTCCTCTCCATAAGATTTCCATGCATGCGTCAATATCTAAAATCTGATGTTTGGCTGTGATAAGATGGTCTGCGAACACAGACTTTCCATCCCGGTTTACCCATGCTCTTCTATGCTCGCTGAATCTTTCGTAGAAAGACCGAGCCATGGATCCTATGTACATGGCTTCACAATCTGGTCATCCAGCCTGTATACGCCTGTTCCTTTGTATGGGTCATCATCGTGGGAATGTCTGGTTGGATTCAAGACGTACCTGGAGATGTTTCGCTTGCGGAAGGCCACACCAACTCCCTGTTCGTGGAATAGGGTTGATATATTGTGTGTGCCCTCTCCATAGTACTTAAAGGTGGCGTAGCTTACTGGTTTTTCATGTTGTTCCTGTCCATTGTTGTTCACTATCCGTTTGGCCTTTGTGAGTACAGCTTTTGTGACTCTCCTAGGGAATTGATTCAGTCTGGCTAGTTCAAATATGTTGGATATCTCAGTGCGATGTGCATTATCGCTAACTGGGTACGTCAATGCCCTCCTAAACCCATGATCCAATGTAGCGGTCTTATGTCTCATCGGGTGTGTCAAGACAGAACTATTTTAAGTTCGAAGGGGAATATTTCTCCGTACTAGACGGAGTTGCCATGGGCTCGCTGGCCAGTTCAGTAGTTTCAGAGGTCTTCCTACAGAGCATCGACGATGAACAGATTTCCAAGATGATAGAGAAGGGGACGATCCGTATATACCGACTCTATGTAGATGAGATGTTTAGTATCTATGACACCAGTAAGTGTTCATCGAACGAACTCCTGGTCAAATTCAATCTACTACACCCCAAACTTCGATATACGATGGAAGAGGAGGACAACGGAGGATTAGACTATCTAGATTTCCGCATTTCTCGTAACGAGACGACAAAAGGACTGACATTTAATATCCATAGAAAGCAAGCTACCACTACCAATATCATTCCGTTTGACACGACACACCCGAAGAGATATAAGACCGCTGCACTGGACCATGGGTTTAGGAGGACATTGACGTACCCAATCAGCGATAATGCGCGTCGCACTGAGATATCAACATATTTGAACAAGCCAGACTGAATCAATTCCCCAGGAGAGTCACAAATGCTGTACTTACAAAGGCCAAATGGAGAGTGAACAACAATAGACAGGAACAACATGAAAAACCAGTAAGGTATGCCATGTTTACGTATTATGGAGAGGGCACACACAAGATATCAAACCTATTCCGCGAACAGGGAGTTGGTGTGGCCTTCTGCACACGAAACATCTCCAGGTACGTCTTTAATCCGACAAGACATTCCTACGACGATGACTCATACAAAAGGACAGGCATATACAGCTGTGATGCCTGGATTGTGAAGCCATGTACATAGGATCCACGGCCCAGTCTTTCTACGCAAGATTCTGCGAGCATAATAGAGCATGGATAAACCGGGATGGAAAATCAGCGTTCGCAGACCACCTTATCACAGCAAAAAATCGGATGATAGATATTGATGCCTGTATGGAAATCTTATGGAGAGGAAAGGATAAAAATATGATTTTATTCCACGAGGAGATAGAAATCAGGAGACAAGTATGGTCGGACCACACCCTCCTCCTCAACAACCTAACATCCTTTGAAAGGGACGGATTAATTGACTCTACAGAAGAGCTCTACATCCAGTCGGCGCTTTAGAAGGAGCTTTCCATCAGGTCCATCAGTTCCCGAGGAGATATAAATAGGGCTCCGTCTGCCAGTTAACGTTTGTAACATTGTTTGCCTCCGATGATGACGTTATGTCGAAACGTGTTAGGCAATAAAAACTTTGTTTCCAGTATCACTTTAGACCTTTGTTTTTATTTTCTCATAAAAATTATTGCTTCTTTATCCCAAAAATAACATCACAACAGATTTTACAGTCATAAATTTTTTCATACATACCTGATGCAATGATGAAATATTTCTTGACATATGCTGCACAATAATGTTTCTTCCATCATATCAAGAGCATCCACTGAATTCTGTAACGTATCTTTCTTGGATTCATCATTTTTTACGGAAATTAACATTGATGGGCCTGCTACCTGGGATGAGTGATTATTTGCGTGATTTTCTTCATCTTCAATTTGAGACTTTAGTCGTTTACAGTCAGGTTTATCATCCTATTTGGCAGATTGCAATATTTAATATTTGGAAATGTTAAATATAAATTGAAATTTCAAATGAAAATTTACTTACTGAAATGTGAGTAGAACTGCTGTAATCTATAGAAGAAAACAAACAGATTCTTAGAAATGATTCTTGTATTCACCAGTTCATTAATAATAATACGAGGGGCGATTGATAAATAAGATCTCCATGGCTGTAACTTTTTTATTTGTTAACCGATTTTCAAAATTCTTTTTGTATCTTATACTCACATTTGTCCTCTATGTAATGCACTATTCACTT
>JAHWFO010093546.1:66913-87996 GCA_023313115.1 Rhysida immarginata
TGTACCACTGTTCTGTATATAAAGGCTTGCATGCCTCTTGCTGTATATATCCTTGACAAAGCCGGGAATAAATGGCGAAACTAGTTGGAACTCCTGATGTCCCTCTGTTATACTGTAAGGCCACCACCTGTTTAAAATGTCTATTTTTAAAATGTTGATAACTAACTTTCGAATCGACTGGAAGAATCCACTTTGAACAGGGCCGAACGTTGCAAGGGAAACAAATTTTCGTTTCGTAAAAATGAAAAGTCGGTTTCGAGCACAGAGCGCAACTTGTTTGGCAAAAACAAAAAATAATCAGGAGCAAATAGGAAATTGCAACTTAAATTATTTCGTTTTCGTGGGCGTTTTTTTTTTTTTTATTATTATTATTTTCGTACGAAAAATCCCAAATTGTATATATCTAAGAAACAGAATCCAAAATGTTTTACAGCTTTTTACGATTGCTTTAATGTAGTTTAAGATTTAAAAAATGTATGTCATGAAATTAAGAACGTATTTTACGAAACTAAAAATGTGTGTTTTAAAACCAAAAATGTGATTTACGAAACTAAAAATGTGTATTACGAAATAAAAAAGTAACTTGTAAAATTAAAAATGTAATTTAAAAAATTACAAATGTAATTTACGAATTTAAAAATGTGACTTATAATAGATGAAAACATTGTACAAATTCTTTATTCATCCAAGTTTATTTTTTGCTACAATAAACACACGAACAATGAAAAAACAAAACAAAAAAGTTACAGTAAGCTATAAAAGAAAAAAATTTAAAAAGTATAACGTATCAAAAGTGAAAAAAAAAATTAATCATCTTGGCTCTCTTCAGGTACAGGCTCGTTTTGGGATGGTGGTGGAACATCACATAGAATTGGTTGACGTTGTATGCACACAACTAGATAAGATCGCGCATGGCGAACCCAACCACTGCAATCAAGGGGCGATAACTGAGCCACAGCGTTGTTAATAGCTTCTAGTAAAGCAGGGCGGTCGGGGGCATGCTCACATAGAACTATCATCTTCCATTTGGCAAATGCTTGTTCTACTGGATTAAGGAAAGGACTATAGGGTGGTAGGAATATATATTCATGACCATGATCCTCTATTAATCGCTTTATTGTGTTAGTTTTGTGAAAAGCTACGTTACCTATGATGATGTAGACATGCCCAGTTTGCTTCTCGAGTAGCATTTCAAGAAAATTACAGAGCTCGTTGGAATTATAAGGCGATAGATTAGCGTTGTGGTGTTCCAAACCAGTTTGGCTAAGGGCTAGACAAATAGAAATGTTGCCACCATGGTTTGTTGGTGTGGTAGTAGTTGCTTGCTGTCCAATTAAATTTCTGCCCCTTCATCGTCTTAGGTGAAGATTAAATCCTGCCTCATCAAGGTAGATAATCTTGTCATTCCCGCCTTGGAAGGGTATCACTTGTGCTGCATATATGGCCCTGGCCTCAATAACATCAGAAGTATTCCTAGCTTCTGGTAGTTTATAAAGGGTTTTAGTTGTAATTCTGCTCTTTTACAAAACGTTATGAATTAGGGTGGTAGACACAGTTTTTCCTATTGTTTGTAGGGCGAATTGGGAAATTTGTTTTAAAGTAGCATCATTATTTTCTCTGATGAATGTAGTGATGGTGTGTTCCTCGTCAGGGATTAGTTTAGACTTTCTTCCTCACATTTTAGGTTGTTTTGTAGTTCTATTTTCTTTCAAATAGACGCGCATAATAGATGAGATAGTGCTAGTGGTAAATTGAAAATATCTGCAACCTATAAATGCAAAATTTGATGTTTATCTTTATTGTAATACTGTAAACTGTAAAATATTTTTTCGTACTTCTTTATGTGTCTGGCCATTATTCACAATTTGAGCAATAATTAACTGCCGTTGTGCGTTTGTCACGTTTGAATTTTTTCCACCAGCAGGACGACCACGTTGCATTCTTTGCTCCTGATTTGGGTAAATTTGTTCAGTTTGCTCATTCTGTGTATCATTTATATTATCCTGTAATTAATTTTTAAACATAATCCATTACGTAATATACACAAAGAGACATTTTTGTGTCTCTTCTAAATTGTATATCAATAGTAAAATCTTACGTTACTGTTGTGCGCTTCTGGTTCCACAGCAGAACTAGTTGATGGCTATTATTGTAAATTATAAGAAGTACGTAAATATACAAGGTGATTCAGTCAATTTCCGACCATTTCATTACTATGATTTATTGACCCATTAATGTTTACAAACTTAGCATTTCAGTATGATATTTTAGGCAGTTCGGAGTTTTTATTCCCGTGGAAAAGTCTTGAGGATATGCTCAATGTGGCCACCACGAACGTTTTGAACTGCTTGCAGCCAAATTGGTGAAGTTGTTCATAACTCTATCCAGGACTTCTACATCCACAAGGGTGCAGCAGTAGACGATGCTTTGTCGCAGCTGGTCTAGGGTTCTTGGTGCTGTAGTGAACACACTGTCTTTAAGGTACCCCTAGAGATAAAAATCACATGAGTTTAGGTCAGGACTCGTAGGGGGCCAAAGAAAGCCATCCCCGAATCGATCTGGAAACCTATTTGAAATGAAACGATTTCAGAATTTCTGACTGAGAAAGTCTAGCACTTCATTAGTGGTGTGAGGCCTAGCCCCATCCTGTTGAAACTATTGATGCCGAAGCGGTATACGCCTCCTTCGCAGCTCGGGGATGAAGAAGGTTTCCAACATGTTAAGGTAAGCCTGTGACGTTACGGTGCCCTCAAAAAAGAACGGACCAATGATGCCTCTTTTGGAAATCGCGCACCAAGCCATAACCTTTTGTGGATGAAGAGGTGACTTATGGATCTCATGAGGGTGCTGGGAACCCCAAAAACGAACTTTGTGTTTATTAACGTCACCTGACAGATGGAAGAAGGCCTCATCTGACACCCACAGGTTGTCCACAATGTCCTGATTGGCTTCCATTTCTGTTCCAAACTCCATCGCAAATTGTTGTCGCTTCTGTCTTCCAGTGTCTGTTAACTCCTGATAAACATGGATCTTATACGGGAACAGGTGTAAATCCTTTCTCAAAATTCGCCACGTCGTGGTATATGACAGCCCTTCTTCAGTCCTAACAGATTTTTTGGTAGGGGAATCGACCAACCTTGTGCGAACATTTTCGACAACTTCAGCCGTTCGAACACGAGCTTCACTCCCGCCTTTTTTCTTGCCTTTAACACATCCAGTGGCACAAAATTGCTTGACAAAATCCATGATTGCTTGCCTGCCTGGTGCGTCTCGACACTTATACTCCATCCGGAACTTTCTTTGCACGGTTACAGGTGATTTTGTCTCTTCTGCCATTTTTCAACAATGCGATTTTCATGCAGCGCCATTGCAACAATACAAAGTCCAACTATTTAGAAATTCGATATGGCACTCATATTCTTTCAATTGCTTATCCCTAATGCACGTCATTCAAGTGAAATGGTCAGATATTGACTGAATCATCCTGTATTTATGGAATACCATATATTTTTATTGATTTATTTTCACGATAAACCATATACTTCAGTTGTTGAAGTTAATGAATGGCCACTGTGCCCGAAATCGTGCAGTTGTTGTAAAATATCTTGAGCAGACATCATACAAAAAAATCAATTAACTGTCACTGATCAGTGGTAACTGTCGTCTGCTCTACACATCTGCTGACGCGAAGTTGTTTGTGTAGGATTAAAAACTGCTACTAGGTTTTTTTTTTTTTTTTTTTTTTTTTACAATAAATAGAGATTTTTTTTTTTTAATTAACAGAAGTTTTTTTTTAAATTTACACTAATTACAAAATACTGGAAATGTAATTCAATTTTTACTTTATACATTTTTAAATTCGTAAATTACATTTTTTAATTTCGTAAATTACATTTTTAATTTTACAAGTTACATTTTTTATTTCGTAATACACATTTTTAGTTTCGTAAATCACATTTTTGGTGTTAAAACACACATTTTTAATTTTGTAAAATACATTTTTAATTTCATGTTTGAGATTAGAAACCCCTTCCTTACACAGAACACCACTTGGCTCCAACTAAAACCCCACATATACCAATAACAGTAATTATCACAATGATAAAACAAACAACAAAAATAAAACAATAAAAAAACAACAACTTAAACACACTTCTTTACTCTACCACTCCAGTACACAAAACCCGGGAAGACTTTTCCTAAATAAGGTGGGGTATGGCTCATATGGATCATCACCACTACCATCATCACTCATATCATTATCATCATAATAATTTCGCACCCCCCTTGTCAATTCAGATTCATTCATTGGGTTTCTTCTGTCACCATTACCACACCCGGAGGCTTCTTTTTGCCTCTGCTCGGTCGTCTAGTTTGCAGCTTACCACCCTGCCCCGTATCGGTTACCACACCTTCTCACTACTACTTTATTTGCTTCTGTTCCCCTTTCCACAGAAGAACCACTCGGCACCTCTCGTTTCCCTTCACGTAGACATCTCTTGCCTTCACCCTACAGACCTCAGACACCTCCTTCAGCCTTCTTGTCTAACTTTATCTTCACATGCAGTCTCTTTGCGTGCTTCAACCTGGTCCTTGACGGCCTGAAAAACTTTTATGCTGGCCCTCCATACGGGTTCCACCTCAATATATGTTTTCACAGAGGTCGACATGACTCTGGGGTTTTCAACTACACTTGCTAATTCGTAGCATCATCGCCCAGCAGCTCCTCCCACGAGTCCACCACTGAATCTTTTCGCCCACTGGCGTCCTTACTGCGTGTTTTTCGATCTACCCCTGGCGTGTCAGCCAAAAAGCCACACCACCCTGTTCCCGATCTCTATCACATGAAGCCGGTAGTTGCTGCTGGCTTACCTCCGCCCGTGGGATCTCGTTGGCCACACCAATCTCTACTTCCATCCCCTCTTTCATCCTCTTACTAACACCCTCTCCAAGAAAAGCCCTTCCCACATACGCTGCTGCAACCTCGCCCTCATCTCTGCTCTCCCATCCTACGCCCACGCGTATTTCCTCCCACACTATAGTTTCTGATGCGACATGATCTTCGCCATCCTCCATCCTGTCTGTGTCGATGCCCTCTATCTCTAAACCGTCAGGATGCGTTGGAAACCGCAGACACGGTGGTGCTTCTATAGCACATGGCACCAGCACACACCCCTCCATCTCTTAACTGATTTTCCCTCATTTCCTCTTTCATCTCGAGCTCCTCAGAACTAACATCAACTCGTTCTTTACAGGCATCTGGGCTCATCGGCTGAATGCCCCTGGCCAGGTGGGTATCATCGTCACGCATTCCAAACCCCTTCGAGGGTCGTTTCCCCTTCCGGTGGGCCCATGCCTGTCCTTCACGAACCCATTTAATATCCCATGTCTCAACCCCTTCACTTTCACCCATCCGCTGTCATCATCTGCCAACACCTTGAAGGGACCAATCCACCTCATGGGACTCTGCCCATCATCAGTGCGGTTTCTGCCAGGCAGCCTTAGCATTACTGGCTCCGGCTCGGTTCCCGTCACCTCTGGTTCCCTGTAAACGTCCTTCAATCCGAAGTGGCCACTGAACACATTGGGGGGGGGGGGGGGGATGCCCGTATCTCCCTTGGACCCTGCCTCACTACAATCCTCCATCCCCCTAACCACCAACAGCACCTGCGCCGTATCACCACCACCATGCCCCAATATTTTTACTGACCCAACTCCTCAACTTATCCACCATCTTCACCAACCCTTCAAACAATCCTTCAAGCCTTTGAATGGCCTCCCCACAACTACAAATCGATGGGCGAGCCACCTGGTCCTTATTCACGCATGGGGGTCCACGCACAGCTCTATCCTCCCCAAAAATCTCATCTAAACGGGTGCATAATTGTTAATAAACCTCAGTATCAAAACTGAACAATCAGCCACACTTTTAGCTGCTGCCCCCCTTAACTTGGATTTAACCATTTGGCGATGGGGTCCAGAGACTCTCGATGCACGTCAAGAACGCCTTGATGGGCATAACCTCATCATTGCCCACATACTCCAATACGGCCCCTGAAAAGGTCATTATTTTCCTAGGTGCCACAAGAAGTGCAACATCCCCAATATCAGGTATGATAATCCTCAAAATTTCCCCTATACCAACTCGAAATCCCTATACTACAGCATTCGACATTTACCCACACTCACAACCAATTTGTCACAGCGTCAGGGCCTCCCTCCATTAATCCGGAAATTCTAGATTCCAGGTCCCTGTTCGGGCGCCAGCTGTGACGGGGCTACCCCCTACCATCGTTGATTGTTTAGCAAACGCTACTAAAGAATTAAAGGGGGTAGGCTTGTCAGGGGTTCGGGACCCGGATCAATTGTAAGGGAGGGACTGACGCAGTGACAAATGGAATAAAATTACACACATTTATTGACAAATTCTCAAATAGTTACAGCAGGATCGAAAGTACGGATGGCAAGTTAGTCATTTACCAAGGGGCCCCTCTTAGTTCTAATACAACATAACACTACTTAAGATCACTAGTCAACATAGGTGCAATGTCCAGGGCAGGAACCCCGGACCAAAAGCTATACGGGGGTACCAATCTGCACAGGTTTGGACAGATGGGAAACTTTTTTTATAAACGGGAAGCGCTGTTCACCCCCAAATAAAGTATTCCTATTGTCTCACACGCTCGAAAGTGCAATGTGCTCCCTTTCTTAATTCCAGTTGAGGGGAGGAGCACAGTAACCCTCACCTTGGAGAGTTAACAGATTCCAATCTTCCTGAGAGTCTAAGCGTGGTTCTTCCTGGGAAGAGACGTTTTCACGATCAGCTTTATGCACCTATTCCACCCACAGAAACTCACGTGCTCACAACCAGAGAGAAAACCCCATTACTGCCACCTGGTATAAGCTATGGCTTCCAACGTAGGAGCCCATATGCCGACGACCTGCCTGATTCACCGTACTCAATTAAGCTTAAAACCAAATACACAGTTTTTTTCTACAGCTCATAATTTTTTCCGCACAACGAATGTTCTACAGTTCTTAATCCGAAAAACGAACTAATGCAGGGAGCACAACTCAAACTTATTAGGGGCACACAGAGACTTAATCTCCACTGAGGCTGGAAACTGATATGGAGCTCCAAAGCAATACATAATGGTTCACAGCACTTTTATTATAAAGTTGCGTCTAAGAACACATGTGGGCAAAGCCCAAAGACGACATGCACACAGGAATGTTAGTTCGCTACTTGGGGGCTAATGCTGCAACGTTTTGACTTTAAACTAATTTAATTAAACTTGTTGAACACATAACAGATATCAATAATCAATAAAGAACATAACATTAGGTGCCAAAGGCACAATTGTGTTGAATGCGGTTCTATTTGTTTGCCTGCAAGCCATGTTCCAATTTCTTCACAGGAGAAAACAAAAGACAACCGTTCAACACGGAATTCAACTTGCAAGAAAAAAAAACATTTAAATTTTCATAAACAATACACATTTCTATCCAGTAATTAACAACAATGGTTTGCTGAGGCTGAGCACATCTTCCAAGAAAATCCAGCAACAATGTCAGCCTGCAACAAACAAAACAACACAACAAGAGAACAGAAACCACCTTATGGTGACCCTACAATGCTTGCAAACCGCTCGCAATAGAGCGACTGCGGCAACATTTGCGCGCAGAAAAAAAACAACAACACAACCTATAAAACAACATGATAAACTTCCTAAAACGAATTCACATTTACAAATATGCTACACATTAACCCCCATAACAAAACAATTTCCTCACACGACACAATCCACTCAAAACAAATGAACATCAGAACAGAGGCTATTAACCTCTTCACGAGCAGCCTAAATTTTGAAGGATGCCTCCCAGGACCAGATTTTATGTACTACACTGGTGGCCAAAAGTTTGGACCAACCAGCAATGTCAAGAAAAACTGAATTTATACGATAACTGTTTTACACCTACAACTCTAAGTAAATATGAAACAATATTCAGGGAAGAAACAAATTTATTTCTGCTTTGTCTGTTTCTTATTACCTAAAATCAAAATAAGACTGGCCAAATGTTTGGACCACATTTGTATACATAAAGGGGAAAAAATCAATAACTAATGAATTATTTTGATATTTGAGATCATTTTGACTGTACAATATGTGACAAACGACCTGAAATAGAATTAAATAAGCTTTTAATAACATTTGGCTTAACAGCTTTCTGAATGGCTGCTATTAGTTGTTCTCGAGATTTGTATTGAGTGTTTTGGTAAATTTTTTTTTCCATGAGATGCCACACATTCTCAGTAATATTGAGATCTCGATTTCGAGCAGTCCAAGCAAAACTGGAAATGCTGTTGCTCTCAAAATAGGCTTTCACAACTCGTGGCAGTATAGATTGCAGGACTGTCCTGCTGCTAAATCCATGGTTTTTGCTTAAACTAGACTTTGCACAAAGAGATGAACACATTGTGAAGATCATCTTGATATTGAGCTGTTGTGCAATGTCCATCTATAATGTGAATCTTCAACTTTACGTTGCTTCCAATGACACCCAGAATCATCACTCCACTACCACCCATTTGTCGCTTATTTCGCAGTGGAACAAGTATTTCTTTATCACGATGCTCTTCATAAGAAGCTAAGCTTATATTATCAGGACCATCCAAACTGATTCGCTTTTCATCAGAAAACACAACCAATTGGAAGTCTGTGTTTTCACGCATATGTGTCTTAGCAAACTCCAGTCTGTCTTGCATGTGTTTTTGTGTTAGTGGCAACTTTTGGGTATAATTTCATGGCAAAGTTCTGAGCACATAGTTTGCTACGAATTGTTCTTCTTGAAGCAGCAAGTTGCAGATTAAGCTTGACTTGTGTGATGTTGACTACATGCCCAGATGTAATATCATGTCTAACATGTCTCTTAATTCTTTATTTGTCTCTTCGCGTCAGTGCACAAGGTCATCCTATTTCCGTCCTTTTTTCCAATTATCATTTTTAACAATTCTGATAAAGATTTGTAGCTCACACGGGAGATTTCAGCAACTTTTTTGAAGTTTGTAAATTACTTGTTAAAATTTCTAATTCGCTATCGTTGGCCTTCAGTTAACATTGTACAATACATAATATGGTTTTAGTGCTCACCACACAACATGATGACTTGTTATATGCAAATTATTTGCATGTTTGTGATGTTGGTCCAAACTTTTGGGCAGTCTTATTTTGATTTAAAGTAATCAAAAAGCAACGACGAAGAAATAAATTTGTTTCTTCCCTGAATATTCTGCAAGACCTAAAAATGACAGGATGAAATGTCGCCGATACACATATAATAGGACCTGTTATTAAGAAAATCAGCAATCCACCTCAGCGGAGTACCATATATATGAAATTGACGTTCTAATTTAGACAATAATAAAGGAACAGGGACCGAATCAAAGGCCTTAACAAAATCCACAAACAAAGCCCCAACCAACTTGTTATTCATCATCTCCATGGAAATAAATTCGACAAGCTCATAGCAAGCAGTTTCTGTGTTTCGACTGGGAACAAAACCATGCTGGCAGGGAGTAATAAACCTATTAGAGTGGACAAAATGGAGAAGTCGCACATAAAAAATTTTCTCAAAAATCTTTGAGAATATAGGCAATATTACTATAGGCCGGTAATTCCCGTAACAGCATGGATCCCCTTTTTTAAAAATGGGTGTAACACAGGCTGAATTTACAGAGGTAGGAAAAGAGCCTGACAAAATAGAAACATTGAAAATGCCTGCCAGAAGAATTGAAAGAACATGCTTCAGGGCAATAATAATATCTGCACGATAACCCAAAGGATCTGCAGACTTTGAAGGTTTCAGTCTGGAAATTATATCACAGACTTCTTCTGGCGTAGTGGGCAAACAAAAAAAATTTGAAGCTAAATTGGAATAATTGCAGTTACTCTCAGAAGCATTGCTAACCGATACTGCAGCTGGTAATAAAACATTTAAAAAATCAGTTAAAGAAGAAGCGGATATTTGCTGTCCAGAATTAAAAGGAGATCTAGAAGGAGGGCGGCCAACGGATAGTTTACGCAATACCTGCCACTTGTCTTTAGAAGAAGCAAGCGCCAAAAACAACGTATTAAAGTAATTTGCCTTTGCTCGGCGAACAGAGGTCTTAACAATATTAGAAAATGCCTTGAATTTCTTAATCGCTACCACTGAGGGGTTCTTGCGAGTTTTTAAATAAAGAGCATTCTTTTTCTTAATCAAACTTAAGATATCCGAAGTTATCCAAGGACTACGTTCTGACAGAGAATCACAGTCTGTAACCTTTGACTTAACTAGAGTAAAATACTGATCCCATCCAATCTGAAGCTGTGATCTAAATTGCCGAAATATACTATCAGAATCCTGGCAATCAACTAAGATGGAGTTCCAGTCAGTCAACTCTAAAAAGGTTTTTAGTGCTATAATCCGATTATTAGTATATTCTGGAAAAAACTGGCCAAAAAAGGCATTAATAGTGGGCTTATCTTGAAATATAATCAAAAGGGGGAAATGGTCACTGATACAAGAATTTAGCGAATTATACTAAAGAGTGGGGGACCTAAGGAGGAATAACAGTTATCCAGGGATGTAAGGGACTGATGGAAATTAGAATAATGTGTAAATGAGTGAGAAGCGGGTAACAATCCTGAACTTATTAAAGGATCCAAAAATAGATTTAAAGACGTAGAGAACTTGCTAGCATCGATGTTAAAATCGCCGATCACAATATTATCGGAGCCTAATCGGTGGACATCGAGGAGCAGGGTTGATAAATAAGAACAAAAAGAAGAGAAATTACCTGATGGCGGTCAATAAAATACCGTTAATGTACGTTTATGACTGAGGGATAATGAAACAACTTCATAATCCTGAGTAATTTCAGAACATGAACTTAAGATTGTGCTATTATAAGTATTTTCAACATAAACACATATTCCACCACCACGTCTACTGCTCCTATTTATAGAAAAGGCCTGATAACCCGATAAGGGGGGAATGTCAGAAGCATCCCGACACCAAGTTTCGACCAAAATTATCTTTTATAATTAAAGATTTAAGATTAATTTGCAGCAGGTTGAAATTAGCTGACACACTTCGAATGTTAAGAAAATAAAGCGAAAGAGACCTATTGACAGTAGGTAAATTAGTAATCTCACAGTTCGTGGTATCTAAAGAAATCGGAGGCAAGAAATCATCATAGTCAACCATCATAGTCAAACGTAAAAGAAAAACTACTATAAAATGAAATATATAAATAAAAACAAAACCAATATACAATAAAAACAAATTAAAATATATTGTTTAGATTAGGGGCCGATGTGCATGTATCAATATACAACAACAGTTATTTATCTATTGCTTAAAATTAACATTTTTGGCTAATCTTTTAAACTCATACATATTAGAAACTCAGAATGTGAGAACAAACACAGGCTAAAAATACTTGCAACTACAGACCAAATGTATCTATTAAAAAAATAAGTAAAATTAGTGTTCGGGAGCAGCATCATGCTTCTGAAGATCAGTGGATGAACGAATCAGTAATGGTCTGCCGTTAGGGCCAGAAATGAAAATTTTACCACTTGCCGACCAGGCATTTTTAGGACCCAGTCTTCGTCTGGCCTCTCGCAATAACTTATAACGAGTTTCAGTAAGGTCATCCAGAATCACCACGGAAGATGAACGCAACTTATACCGGTTTTTACAAATCAAATCACGCATTGAAGTAGAAGCAAATCAAACCAATATAGGCCGTGGGAGATTCCCACTACGCCTACCAAGACGATGGACTGCAGTAATATCTTGGGGAGCCAACTTGGAGTCCAGATCAGTTGAACAAGTTCCAATAATGATAGAAACTAAATCTTCCAAGGGAGACTCTGGTACTCCTAAAAAAAATGAAGGTTGTTTCTTCGTGAGTGTTGCTCTAATTCATCAGTCTTTCTAGGCAACAATTCAATCTGGGATCCACCATTATCATATAAAGATGATTTCAACCTTCAAAAATCGATTATTTAAATCTTGAATTTGCTTGTCGAGGACAGCAATCCGTGAAATCGACGACTCCATCGAGGAGATCAACTGAGAAATTTTATTCGTCAGCGAGGATAACTGATTCTCCAACCGATTTCCAAGTTTAGAAAGAAGCAATACAATTAAATTTTCCAAGCATTTGTCATCGTTCATATAATTCTCAATTGCCCTGTCGATGATAGATACAATGGATTCGTCGGCATCTTTATCAGGGATGTCGGGTAGCTGCTGCTGGCGACCACTTACCGTTTTAACAGTCTTTTCAGAAGGTCTCGGCATAGTAGTAATGATCCAAATCAGTCAAAACAATGACAATCCTGGCAAATGATAGTATGTACTTACTTTCCAAATAGATGTGAATTCAATTTGATATTCGAACAATCACAAATTCCAGCTTCAAGGATGATAATAAAAAAATTAACACACAGCTCAGCCTCCGCAGAATAATGATCACATCCCAAATCAGATAAACTTAGCACTATTAATAATTGCAGATAAAACGAGGCATTTTATACAAAGTCAATTACAGTTCTTATATGATAAATGTACCTCAGAGGTAGACATAACGGCTGTAAATTAATTATAGCAAAGCATCACTCGGCTTTCCCGCGGGAGCTCAAAAATATGCGTGTGACTCGCTCCGCGACATGTTATCATCATAATAATTTCATGCCCCCCCTTGTCAATTCAGATTCATTCATTGGGTTTTCTTCTGCCACTGCTACCACACTCGGAGGTTTTTTTTTGCCTCTGCTCGGTCGCCTAGTTTGCGGCTTACCACCCCGCCCCATATTCGGTTACCACACCTTCTCATTACTTACTCTATTTGCTTCTGTTCCTCTTTACGCAGAAGAACCGCTCGGAACCTCTCATTTCCCTTTATCACATAGACATCTCTTACTTGCTTTCACCCTACGGATCTCAGACACACCTATCTCAGCCTTCTTGGCCAGCTGTCTAACTTTATCCTCACAACATGTCACAATATGGAGAATTAGTTATATCAACGAATGTTGTTTTTTTCTTAATATAATTTTTTTCCCATGGCGGCTGATCACATGGCCCTATTGCTTCTTGCGAGGCCACTTGTTCGCCAAATTGTGATGATTTTAAAGATAGGCGATTCAATTTAAGGTTAGCATGAAACTTTTAATAAGTGTATAAAAAAGATTACGCTTTAATAAGTGCAAAACAAAAATTGAGATAAACCACGTTTGTATTATAATTTCATTTGTATTATTTGTATATTTTATCTGTAATTATTTTATATATATTTTTCTGCAATTTATTTTTTATTTTATTTTATTTATTTTATTTTATTTTATTTCATTTTATTTTTGTTACAATTGGATCCAATACGTCCTTCCAGAACCTGTATGGTCAGAGGCCGACGAGTTGGGTCCTTGGATGGACCTGGATTGACGACTGCTGTATGATGGTCGCAGCAGCCGGGGGAAGTGAAGAATCGTGCCTGGTGTTTCTTACAGAGCTTGTGTGCTCAGTAGAAGCCTAGTGTTTCTTACATGGCCTCCCCCTAATTTTTTATATAGCTATATTTTACTTGTAATATTTTTGTACTATAACTTAAACTTTTAAGACAGTCATTGTAATTCTCTTAAAAAGCTGGAGGGAGAAATAGTTATATTATGGATCAACCTAAAAATGAAATGAACTCTACCCTCTGTCCTCCTCTCCAACTGCCTTTTTTATATTAAACCAGACTGAAAGGTGGGGTATTTCACCAAGCTATATTAATGTCAAATATGTCAAATAACAGATTTATCTACCCAATTAAGCTACATCAGGCACGCCTAGTCACTGGAGGGGCGACCATCCGTGATAGCCAATCTCCGCGGGGGGGCCCCCCCCGGCTGCTGCGACCATCATACAGCAGTCGGAATCCAGATCCATCCAGGGACCCAACTTGTCGGCCTCTGGCCATACAGGCCCTAAATGGACGTATTGGACCCCAATTCATATATATATATATATATATATATACAGTAGCATTCAAAAGTAACTGGTCAAACTGTTTTTCGACATTAAATGTTGAAATATTTGTTGTATATGAATAAGACTTTAAAATTATTTACTCTAAACCTTTGTAAATATGCCCTGACAAAATTAGCTTATTTCAAATATTGTCTTTTTTTAAAACATAAAAATGCAAAAGTAACTGGTCAACACGTAAGTTACAGAAATAACACAATATATAAACAAAAAAAAACCACAAAACAATGCTTACTAATAAGAACAACCTTTATTTGTTAATATTTTGTTGGATAACCTTTAGACGATAACACAGCTTGACAGCGTCGAGGCATACTATCCACTAAAACTCAATCTTAGATTTTTCTCAGGTTTCTTGGCAGAGTTTTCTTAGGTTTCTTGGCAGGTCAACGACCAAATAATTGTCCTTCACGAAGACGACGTTTTGTAGTCTGCACACTAACTTTGACGTTGTAGTTTTCCTGCATTTCACAATTTAAGTCCACAGCATTCTTGCGAGGATCGGCTTTTGACAATCTACGCAAGGTATTATCTTCCTTTTGAGTAGTGGCTCTTGGACGACCTGATTTCACAGCTCGTGTGACGACTCCTCGCAATCGAAATCTTCTCATTGTCAGTACCCGCTGCTTTGTTTAGACCAAATTGTTCAGCTACTGCCTGATGAGCATCTCCTTTGCTAACGGCCTTCACAACAGCGTTTTTTACAGGAGAGGAGATATATTTTCTTGGAAACATGGTTAATGAACACCAATGAACCTTACAAAAGCATTGCATTTGCGAATGCGTGATATGGGACACCCCCGAACCATACAATGAACACGACCAGTTACTTTTGAGCGCGCTTGATTTGCATTTTTATGTTTTAAAAAAAGACAATTATTTGAAATAAGCTAATTTTTTCAGGGCATATTTACAAAGGTTTAAAGTAAATAATCTCAAAGCCTTATTCATATACAATAAATATTTCAACATTTATTGACGAAAAACAGTTTGACCAGTTACTTTTGAATGCTACTGTATATATATTCCTATTGTGCCTATTTTAACGAGCTTAAGTAGTAATTTAAGAATTACAATATTTTTAATTGAATAACTGAACTCTTAGCAATAAAGCTAAATAGAAAATGTTGCACATATTACACAATGATTTAATAAATTAAGCAATAATAAAGAAATAAGCTCATTTTTTTTAAACTGATAAATAATAAGTAAAAGACTCCCGCATAAAAAGTAACTTCGACATAAAATGAATGAAGCAAATTGCTTTGCAATTGCAATAAAGATGTGTCAATTATAAACAAACAACGAGTTAAATACTCAAATTCTTCATTTAAAATCTCGATCAAATTTGCATTTCCACCGAATTGGCGCGTCCACCCAACTGATGTCCACCGAATTGGCACGTCCACCCAATTGACGTCCACCAAATTGTCGCATCCACCGACTTGACGTTCCCCGAATTGTCGCATCCACCCAATTGACGTCCACCAAATTGTCATGTCCTCCCAATTGACGTTCACCGAATTGTCGCATCCACCGAGTTGTCGTTCACCCAATTGCTGTCCACCGAATTTGCATCCATCCAATTGTCGTGCTCCCATTCCATAAGTACCCCTGATTAAGACCTCCCCTCGCTGTTGCAGTCGGTCAATGAGATGAATCATTATGTGAGCGTGTACGAACTCTGAACATTCTAATTAATCAAACTGATCTGAGGATATATTCACAAACATTAAGTTGTATTAAAATGTAAATTCAAATACCCATAAAGAAAGAAAATGTAATTTTATACTATACCCAATTATTTCGTAACATAATTATTATCACAATTTGGACGTAACTTTATAATTACAGTCAATTCTCGTTAATACGAAATCGTGGGGACCCAGAAATTTTTTCGTATTATTCGTATTTCGTATAAACCAACAATACTAAAAGTGTTATGAAATAAGCACGGAAATAAAATACTTTAAGTTAGAAATAATTTTTATTCATCTCCTAAAAAAATCTGTAATGACAGCTTGTTTTCGCGCTAAAACAATTTTTTTTTCTAAATCACTATTGATTTTACAATATAATGTAAATAAGTCTTCAGGAACATCCTGACTGTACAATATGTAAGCTTTAATTTCCTCCATCAATTCTAACATTCTCTGATTTGATGGAGCAGATTGAATTCGTTCGTCGTCATCATCACTCTCTTCGTCTACGCCATCTTGCTTGTCGTCCAGGCATTCTTGCACGATCTCTTCGTCGGTTAATGTGTCAGAGGTGATGACGCCATCAATTTCGCGAATCAGATTTAGCGAATCAGATTTTCCGTTAGTTTGAAAGCACGTGATTCGTTAGTTTGAAAAATTCGACTAAATAACCGATATTTTTTTATCGAATAATCGACTGATTAAAAAATCGAGTATTCATTTATTCGAATACTGTAATTCAGAAGCAATCGCATATGAAATGACTTTGAAAATTATTTTTATTAAATTTACACTTCGAAATCTGAAATTTTATCATTAAAATTGTTCCTAAAAGTACTATTTTTCAATAAAATTATGAAATTTTATTTCGTATAAACCGTATTTTAGTAAAAATATGTTCGTATAAAGCAGAGAATTTTACATAGTAATTGCTTTTTCGAGGACGGGCCACAAAATGTTTTCTTATTAACCAGAATTTCGTATTAACCAATTTCGGATTAACGAGAATTGACTGTATTCTCCTCCATAATTCTCATTTCAATCATTCTCCTTGAAGCATTATTCAACTTGAGAAGAGGAATGATTTCCTTTTGGATTCTCTAAACTTTGCCTGAATCTTAGTTACTTTTTTTTTTTATCACAAATGGTGCCCGAACAAAATAACCCTCAGGCAAATGGTGGAGCGGAGTTGCAAATGACGGTCAGGCGTGATTTGATTGTGGGATTTACCGATTTGGTTCCCACCTTCTCCGGAGAGGCGGGCTCGATAAATGTAAATGTATTTTTAGGTGCAGTTAACACTGCAGATTGGCAGCAAAATAATAATTATAGGGATCCTTAAAACAAAATTGAAAATGACGGGCAGTTATGATTTTTAAAGATCATAGTTTTATAGTTTGAAAAGTAAGCGGAATTAAAAGATCGCATGATTGAAATATTCCAAATTAAAGAAGATTTGCAATATGCTGATTTAAAATTTTATCAGGCTAAACAACTGAATACACGAGTTTGTTTGTGAATATGCTAATAGGTTATGAATTTTGTTTGACAAAATGCCTACAAAGAGTTGTGTATTTAATGCTGGAAGAGATGAAATTCTGTTGTCACAATTCAAAAGCACAACAATGCCATCTGCACAATTGTTGTTGGCCTGTGAAGAGCCAAACACGTTTCAAGAGGCAACTGCAATAGCAATAAATGCAGAAACAATTAATATGGAAAAGCAAACTCAAACAAATACAATAAGTGAAATTAAGAATACTGTAGCAAATGAAATAGGGCCATTAGTGCAACAGATATCAGAAAATAAAAAAGTTATTGAATTGCAACAAATAATTGAATCTCAACAATGGGAGATTAAACAATTAAAAAAAAACAAGTTGTAAATAAGAATAGATGTGAAAATAAAAATCAGAAAAAAACAAAAATAGAGCCCTCGCTGTTGGAGATATAATGAATAGGGACATATTTTGCGAAATTGTCCTTTAAACGAATAAAGACTTGGTGTGAATCAGATGTCTAATAAGTTAGTATCAAATATAGTCTGATCTTATAAGGAGGATAATACTATACCTCATGTGCAGTTAGGGGATAAAACTATACCTATGATAATTGATACGGGCTCACATATAACTATTCTACATTCTGAAACAGTAGATAAGGTCATCAAGTGGGTATCAAGAATTTCAGAGAATATTAAATTAGCTGGTATTAATGGCAAAAAACATCTTAATGAAGCAGTATTAGCGGATGTTAAAATTGGTAATAACATGTTTTATATTCATAAATTTCTAATTCACTCGCTTACGAATTGGTCATATCAGGGAATTTTAGGAAGTGATTTAATTGGTGGAGCGAAATTTGAATTCAAAGATAGCTTAAGTAAGGAATTAATCATTGCTAATAATATACTGATAGAAAAAATTCAGAAAGGGGATATTGATAATAAACGAAGATTAATTGATTTAACCTTGAAATATGAACATAACTTTACTGATGAGGTGGAAGCTCTCACAAGTGTTAAAAATGTAGAGGTAGAATTTTCAATTGATAAAACTAAACCAATATTCATTAGACAGTATCCCATACCCAAAATACAAGGGTCATTTTTAAAGTAAGAACAGTTTTGTAATAAAAACAAAACTACTACCGTATTTTTTCAAACATAGGCCGCGGCTCTAAACCCAAAAAAATCGAAAATTTCTGGAGTGCAGCCAAAAGTGAGTGCGGCCTGAAAAAAATTTTTTTTTCTGAAAAAAAATAATTTTTCGTAATTTTGGATAGAACAAAAAAAAAAAAAAAAGATCGAGCTACTTCGTTTTAGCGTTCCATAGTATATTACATAGTAATTTAGATAGTAATTTCATTATTTATATAACTATCTAAATTATTTTAACATATTTAATGAAATTTTAATAAATTTATTAATGAAATGTGTAAATTATTATAGTAATTTGATTTTAATGAGCGAGTATAACTTTTATTTCATCAGCGGTGGCCATGGCTCTATCAACGAAGTGCCGACCAATAGCACGATAGAGCATTCTATGACATCACAACACCTTGGAGTAGAGTGGGCAGCAATCGCCGACAATAGTTTTAACAAGTGAATTTCATAATAATTTATGAATGAAAATGTATGTGACTGGTTAATTATTGTTCTGAAGTGTTAGAATATTAATTTCACTGTTAGAAAACAATTCAACAAAGACTGGATAATATACAGTTTTTGCAGATTGCTAAAATGCGACTTCGAATTGGTAAAATGTGATTTCAGAAATATTAAATGTGAGTTCAAATTCAAAAAATGCACCACATAATGTTACCAGGGATGGATGAAAGATGTACTTTCATCCATCCCTGGCGTTACTAAAATAGTAATAGCGTTTAACAAATAGTAAACGACGTCCACCTACTAAAGACAACTAAAAAAAATATTAATTTACTGTAAAATTTAATTTCAGTTTCCTGTTCTATTTTATTTATATTTATACTATTCACTTTTGTTCTATTTCATTCATTTTATAATTTTTTTATTATTACAGTAAAATAACATTTTCTATATTACACACACATAGCATTTTTTATTACATTGTTTCTAATTTACACAACCAGAGAAATGCCAGAAACAAACTTATCCACATTTATCGAACTCTTCTTACAAGTACGGAGCTATTGCAATCTGTCATTTGCCGCACAATTTTTGAATTTGAACTTACATTTTTTATTTCTGAAAGTACATTTTTAAAATTGAACTCACATTTTTTATTTCTGAAAGCACATTTTTCTATTGAACTCACATTTTTTTTTTCTGAAAACACATTTTTTATTTCTGAAATCGCATTTTACCAATTCGAAATCGCATTTTAGCAATCTGCAAAAACTGTAAAGCCATGAACTCATATCGACCGCGTTTTTATCGGATTATTTTTGCCGATCTACGAAAGATTTACCGTTTCAAAAAGTATAAAATATAATAGAAGTTTCCTATAAAAAGATAGGAAGCAAATATAAGAGAAAATAGACATAATATAGATGGATTGTATTGGCTATCGACCAAAAATTATTCCGCTAATAAAAAAAAAATACTCATCTACAACTGTGAAATCGGGAGCAGTTTTTTTTTTTTTTTCTTTTTTTGGTGGAGGGAAGGGCTAATCTTTATTAATACAAGAAAGAAATTCAACTCTATTTATCGTACAAGACAATTGTAGTTATTTTATATAAAATTTATAGTAAAATAGAATTGAATAGTTGTTAGTTTTTTGGGTTTTTTTTGTTTGAATATTAATATCCCCTCCCCAAATGAAATGAGGAGTACCGTCAATAACGTCGTAAGCGTAATGATTTTTGGTCAATATTCAATATATGTATATACACCTATATTTGATCAATAGGCAATACATATTTTATATTTGCTTCCTATCTTTTTTATAGGAAACTAGCTTTTATGACCTGATGTACTGTATAAGCGTTTGGCACAAAGCCTATATCTATTTCAAAATGTTGTTAATTTATTCTAGAACCATTGAAGAACATTTTGAGCTATTGCAGCGGGTATTTGCCACTTTTCATAACATAATATTGCTATGAAACCCTCAAAGTGTAAATTAGTTATATCACAAGTTAAGTATTAAGGACATAAAGTCTCTAAAGAAGGTCTAAAAACTGACCCTGAAAATACAAAGGCAATTCTTGATATTCAATATCCTAATAATGTAAAGGAAGTGCGCTCCCATATGGTGGAGTGAATTTTTATTGTCCTTTTATTAGAAACTTATCAACTATTTTAAAACCCATAACTGATTTAACCAAGAAAGATAAAAAATTTGAATGGTTAGAGGAGTGCCAATTAGCCCGTGATGATATTAAAAGGATATGAAGTAATCCCCCTGTGTTAATTCCCCCAAATAATAATAAAGAATTCTTCTTATGTACGGATGCCTCTGAAAAGGCAATAGGTGCAGTACTCCAACAAGAAGTGGAAGGGGGCATAAAACCTATAGCTTTTTTTAGTATAAAATTACAAGGAGCTCGGTGTCACTATAGCGTCCTTGAAAAGGAATTATTGACAATTGTCTTAGCCTTAAGATGTTTTCGTCCAATGATTTTATGACTTAAAATACACTTATTATCTGATCATAAACACTATCGTTTTTATCAAATTTAAAACAGGCGAATCAAAGATTATTACGTTAGTCATTAGAAATCCAAGAATACAATAAAATGATAAATCATATTGTGGGGGAGGAGGGCGAAGGGGTTTTTTTTGCAGATTGTTTTACCCGGCAAGGCAAA
>JAHWFO010093546.1:96540-140937 GCA_023313115.1 Rhysida immarginata
ACTTTACTACAATCAAAATTAATAATAACACAACTGACAACGTCA
This sequence comes from Rhysida immarginata, assembly GCA_023313115.1. Lineage (NCBI taxonomy): Eukaryota > Metazoa > Arthropoda > Chilopoda > Scolopendromorpha > Scolopendridae > Rhysida > Rhysida immarginata. The sequence continues at coordinate 96,586 of JAHWFO010093546.1, forward strand.
CAAAGCATTATTCAACTTGAGAAATAAAATGATTTCCTTTTGGATTTTCTAAACTTTGCCTGAATCTTAATTCCTTTTTTTATCCAAATCCAATGGGTAAGACCAATGGGTCAATCCACATGAAATGATCCAATGAGGGTCGCTTGACCATTTTTAAATATTTTGATTTTATATAGAGCAACAGCACTGACAAATGTTTACTTAATTTTTTATAAATTTTTGAAATTTGAAAATCTTAATTTTTTAGTAAAGTTTGGGGCTAGTTATCTCTGGTGGAACTGAATAGAAAAATTTGATTTTTGCACATTTTGTACACCTGTACGATAGCAAAGTACTATAAAAATTTCAACATTGATATTTGACTGTGAACAAAGATATGAATTTTTGAAAATGAGGAAATAATTCACATTACTATACAATTGATCTTATGGCTGTTGCCTGTTTAAATGGTTTATTGTTTCATTGTAATAAAATAAAGTTGTAACCTATATTTAGTTAACACTATCACCCTATATTTAGTTAGTATTATTTATTTTAATAATAAAATATTAAGCAATAGGAGCTTTTGCTTTAGTTCAATTTTAAAAAAATTGTCCATTTACACCTAGGTTTATTCTCAATTAAGTAGCACCTTCTTATGAGGTGTGTTCAAGTTCTAAGGTCTCCAAAATTTTTCTGACAAAAGACTTAACCCATAAAATTGTAACTACTGTTACTTCTCGATGTAATCACCGTGAAGTCTAACACATTTTTCACAACGGCGGCGCCATGATTCCTTGGCTGCTGAGAACTCATCTTTAGGGGTATATTTTGCCCACTGGCAAATCGTTGGGAAACGAGCGGCCACGGAGAGTATCCTTCATGATTTGAAAAAGCCAGAAATCGCTAGGAGCGAGATCTGGTGAATATGGAGCATGGGAAACCACCTCAAAGTTGTTATTTTGAAGAAACTGCTGAATTAGGAATAAAAAAGCACCCGTCCAGTCTTGTTTGGTCGTTTCTCATGCAATGCTGGAAGGAATTTTGTTCTCAAAACATTTTCGTATGAATTAGCTGTAACAGTTGTACCCTTTGGAACACAATGCATGAGGATTATGCCTTCGCTATCCCAAAACATGGCCACCATAACTTTCTCAGCAGAGGCTGTGACTCTAAATTTTTTCGGTGGCAGTGAATCAGTGTTTCCATTGTGAAGATTGGTGTTTCGTTTCAGGGTTAAAAAACGGAATCCACGTCTCATCCATCATCACAACTGATGAAAATAAAGCACCATTCATTGCTTTAATTCATCTAACCAATATCACACATGAAGGTCAATCCATATGAAGTGATCCAAAAAAAGTTAAGTTGGTCGCTTGACCATTTTTAAAAATTTTGATTTTTTTTTATATGTGATTACCCTATAATTGAGAAGTTCAAAACAGTTTTTAAAAAAGTTTTACCTTGCACCATTACTGAATGGCGGCCATTTTTACTTGTAAGCGCACAACGGTTTTTCAATTTGCAGAAATTAACGTTAATTTGAATATCTCAGCACTCGGTTAAGTTACAATATTGTAATTGACATGATTGTTTTTAGAAACGTCTCCTCTACAACATTGTTTATTACCCAAAATACCCTAAATTCAAAAATAACCAGTCAAAATGACCTGCAAAGTTTGGTATTGAAAATGTAGAAAATCCACTTTTTAAACCCAAAAATAACAACCAAGGAGTGATTTATCAGAGTGTATTTTTTTCTCTAGTTAGATATCATACACTACTAGCCTTATATAGAGCAAGAACACTGACAAATATTTACTTAATTTTTTATAAATTTTTGAAATTTGAAAATCTTTATTTTTTGTAAAGTTTGGGGCTAGTTATCTCTGGTGGGACTGAATATAAAAATTTGATTTTTGCACATTTTGTACACCTATACGATAGCAAAGTACTGTAAAAATTTCAACATTGATATTTGACTGTGAACAAAGTTATGAATTTTTGGAAAATGAGGAAATAATTCACATTACACTACAATTGATCTTATGGCTTTTGCCTATTTCCTGTGTGATATTGGCTAGATACAATCAATTATTATTGAAGTTAAGGTATATATGCATGCACTCGAAAAATTACTGAAGTAAACATTTATATTATCTTGGCAAATTTCAAATAAATATTTTCAATTAACATACTTTCGAGATGCGGTGCTTCCTAATCCTAGTGGTGATTGTTAAAAACACTTATTTCTTCAGAGAGCTTTTGCGATATAGAATAAGACCTCCCAGTTGCTGTGGTTAAGTTCAAGCTCTGAAAGCTTCCTTAATACATTTTTCATTGGTATCCAAACTTTGTCACTAGTAGATTTCTTGAATGACATTCTTGAGCCAGCAGGATGGTAAAAATGCACAAAAACATCATTGTTTTCCAAACTTATTCTTTCAACCTGTGCAAGCCACCATTGTCCATCATACACACATGCCACTATGTCATTCAATGTTAAAGACAGATGTAATTTTACTGACACAATGATCCTCATAAATTTCGGATTCTGATGTTACATAGCATCGAACCAAGTTTTCTATGTAACATCAGAATCCGAAATTTGTGGAATTGCCTTGTTACTTTTATGTAGTTTTTCAAATCTGGTTTGAAGTGTTGTTTTGATATGAAGAACTATCTCTTCTTTCTTGATGAGAAAATAGGTGATGTCTATAATATTATCCTTGCAAAAGGCATACATGTCCTCTATTGTAAGAATTTGGTCTGTGGTCGTTCTTTTAGGCTGGCTTTACTCACTTCACGTTTTGTTGTATCTCCTACTCCATCGCATGCATTTTTACCATGGCAAGAGGCAAAAAAGTGCCAATCGGCCTCGAACCCGAAATCTACTTTGTGGTTGCAAAGATTTGAAAAATTCTTTTTGTTCTTGTATTGACTACCACTTCCATCTGAAAAGTATACGAGCTTCTCAACCTTGGGCAACTTTTCTTTTATGTAATTTGTTACTTATTTTTGAGACACATGGACAACCGAAGTCTTGTGCTTCAAGTAGTCGCTTAGAATGCAAATTGAATGCAAAGTTAGAAATGCAAACTTCATCTTTCTCATTTTTGAAGTACAGAAAAAATGGATGCACTGTTGCCTGGTCATTGACCCAGTGGTACCCTTGTATTTCATCCTGAACCACAAATGTAAAGTTTTCTCCAAAATCAGCTAGGACTATGCATTCAGTTTCATAAAGTTGTGCTTTTTTGTCCTTTAAAAACTTGCTTTGGATTTTAGAAACATAGTGGTGACTTTTGAGATTTTCTAAGTTATCGATTAAAGACTCAAATTACTCTTCCTTAGATTTAACCACTGTTATCATTTCAGCCCTGTCTGTTGTGACCCACTGTTTGAAGGTAACATTGTTGGGCATTTCCTCCTCAGATTCATTAAACAATTCAAGAGCGGTTTCTTTAACAGGGCATTTATCACACAAACTCATCATGCAGTCATAATTGTCAGTGTCACAGACCATTAAATCTAGTAACTCTTTGTAATTAACATCAATGTTGAGTTCTGCGCTCACAATCATCAGTTTGACATTTTGATGATATAAACAAACACATACAGAGTGTGTTCCTGAGGAGCCGGCGAATATACACCACTTAGGGCGAAGGTCACAAAATTTTGACCTTCCAATTTTGCATTCAGGATGAGCATTTTTGAAAGCTACATAAAGTTCATTTAAAGCACTAGTCGTTTCTGCTTTGTTACTTTAACTCCATTTATAACAACTCTTCTGCTATCTTTGCTACCCGGGCACATTCTACTGTTTTCATAGTCTTCAAAAAACTGTTGGACCTTTTCAATTGTTTCTTCACTTATACCTACTTCTTTCTTCTTTCCTAAAACTGGTAGAATGCCTTGCTCTTTCACTATTTTCGGGTTAGTCTAACCAAACGATCAGAAACGTTGAACTCATGAATTATTTTTCTCTTGACCATGAGTCAGGGAGCAAACTTAAAATTTTAACTTTTTCCTCTTTAGGTGTCACTGAACACTTTTTAATTTCTCGATCAAATATTCAGTTTCGGGTCATTCTGGAGGTAGGTTTTCTTCTTTTTTAGATATAGTGTTGGTATCTGCATTATTAAAGCATGATTCTAAGTCTTTTCTAATTTTGTCTGAAATTCGTTGTACCTTGCTTTCAATAGCTGCTTTTCTTCTTCTGCTATTCAATTTTCTTATTTTCAAAGCAGGAGATACCTCTAAATTAGAACAAGCAAAATCCAATTTGCTAATAGCCTCCTCATTAGGAATATAAATGTCATTAACAAGGTTACATGATTCTGGTTCTGGATACATGATAAATATTTTTGAGTAACAATTTGGGCATAGGGAATTTCCAGGAATCACATTAGGTTTCACTTGGGAAGCCGTTTACTCGCACTTAACAAGGAGAAATGTTCAAGTTTTATTTCCAAAATGTGACTGTACTTCAGAATATATTTTTTGTCATGATACGTACAAACTGATGATACAGAAAACTTACTCGTAATTTAAACAAAGTTTGTCTGTCTTCATCAAAGTCATAAACTTTTTATAAGTTTTTTGAAACTGAACCATAAACTGTTTTGTGACACACTTCATTTACTATCTGTCCAATAGAGCACTGTTCATCCATTTTATTGCATTCCAATTAGTCTTTCAATTATTTTAGTTAATTAAAAATTACACAACAACTATTATTTTAGTTCATGTACAGACTTGGCACTGACTACTGGGTTCCTGTGCAGACTTGTTACTCTTGGAATATCTTGGAAACTGAGATGCTGATAATGCGATGATTGAATGTTCGTTTCCAAGAATTATTAACAATGAGCATTAAATGACGATGCAGTGATAGACATCAAGTACTGGTCAGAGAAACTCTGCAGCTAAAACAGAAAAAGTTATACAGAGAAACATGTGAACAACGAGAGTTTCGAATAGAGCAAGAGGGTATACGAGCTTCTATGTCAAAGACAAGAAAAAATTGGGTCCAAAGAATCCAGTGATGTTCCCCGATGGTGAAGATCAACATCATTTTATCTGAGGCAAGTCAACAAGAGTTTAAATAAAGTACCGTTATATCCCCTAGAATTCCTCTTTTTCAGATTTTTCTTGGAATGGATAGTCCCTTCGCTCTATGTTGTATTGACCGAGTTATTTTTTAACTAATTTGGAGTTATAATTGAACTTCTTGAGATTGTTCTGTTTACCTACAAGTGTAATTATCTTGGGCAACGCCGGGTCCTCTGCTTGTTACAAATATTATACATCAACTAAAACCTTCGGTTGCTATCGACCTCCCTCGATTTTCGAGCAGATGTAATAAAATCTGTAGCCTCCAGCTGAACTTCCCTAACTCACATTTTTAATACCTCTATTGTTTATGGGACCTATCCTAAAAGTCTTCTGTTGTGTCGGCAGTCAACAAGTGGGCATTGTTGAGCTGTAGACATGGAAACTTTCGTGACAGCGTCACCAGTCATTGTCTATTGTTCAGCTGGTACTGTTGAAGATGATGCTGTTTGCGAAGCAACCCATTATCGTGCAAGAGACTGTATTCCTTGTTATAATGAACAGTCGTCTTAGTCATCAGCTTGAGTAGCCACAATTATCTAAGGTAATGCTTTTCCTACTTCATTAAAATTAAGTCGCGAATTAACAGTGGTGTCAGAAGTGGGATTCCGCCAAAAGAAATTGGAATCCTCGTGGGAAACGCACGCCAGCCAAAACAAGAAGACGATCGTTCTGAAAAAAAAAACGAACGCCAGCGTCAAGACAAGACTAGCCATAATAAGGGAGTGTAATTATAAAAGACAGTGAAAGCCACGTACCTTGAAAGACTATCCATAAAAAATCCACCATGGCAGTTCCGCCAGAACTCATGCAAGAGCTGTCGAAGATGATAGCCGTAGCTCTCCACACAGCAACAGCTACAGCGATCGCACAAACGGCGACTGCGCCGACGATTTCCGGAGCAGAGACTCAGGAGAACCACCCCCCCTCCAGAGTTCCCCTGTTCGTGATGCCAGCCTACCGGCCGATGAAGACACGACCATAGAGGAGTATTTTAAGCGATTCGAGTGGGCACTCCAACTGTCCAGTGATCCAGAGAATCAGTATGCAGCATATGCCCATGTCCACATGGGAGCTGAATTAAATGAGGTCCTGAAAATCATCGTCAGCCCACAGGAACTAGAATCCATCTCCTACAAGGAAATCAAACAAATTCTGACTCTGCATTTCAACAGACCCAGAAATAAATACGTCGAAAGAGTAAAATTCCGCACCATCGTCCAAGACGAACACGAAACAGTGGCACAATTTGCGATATGATTGCGTAAAGGCACCGCCCATTGCGAATACGGCACGTTTCTTGAGAGAATGTCAATCGAACAGTTCCTCCATGGATTGAGATCATCTGGTGCAAAGGATGAAATCATCGCCAAGCAACCAGAGAAATTTGATGTGGCATTTGAAATAGCCCAGAACTTGGAAGCCACCTGGGCAATAGCCAAAGAAGTGACAGCGACAAATATCTCCAGCCTGCCCTCCAGTGAACCAACAAATCACTTGGGGTATGAAAAACCGTCCATAAAACAAGTGTCGCGTGGTTGAGTCCAGAGAAGAAATCCATTGACCCGAAGAAAAAACCAAGAGTCACCCAAGTCCCTGGCTGAAAGTAGCCCCACTACAAGAAGCAAGTCTCTTCCAAGGAAACCATGCGGAAGATGCGGTGGCCAACACGGGGCCGATACCTGCCGATATAAAACAGCAACTTGCTTCTCTTGTCGAAAAACTGGGCATCTAGCCAAATATTGCAGAACCAGAACCAGGGACACGAAGCATTCCACCACAAACGATGTGCCAGTTGACAGAGTGTATTTTCCTCAGCAAAATACATGAGGAAACAGAGCACCATGTGAACCAGCCAAATGTCATCGAGGTGAAGATCGATGGAAAAATTATTGAAATGGAGGTCAACACTGGTGCACCATGTGGGATTATGGTTATCTCCAGGCTTCGTAAAATTAAACTGAAAATACACCTGGAAAAATCGGATCGGCGATTTAAGAGTTACACTGGTCACCAGGTTCGCTGCCTGGGGAAGACGAATGTGCGTGTGTCGGTGGGGAACACAACGGAACGACTAAACCTTTATGTAGTAGAAGGTGATTCCACTGGTCTGATGGGACATGATTGGTTGGCAACCTTCGCAAAAGAAATAGACATTAAACGTTTATTCTCTCCAATTCAAGCCATAAAAGAACAAAAAGAAGGTACACTTACCCGAGATCAGCAAGTTGAATTAGACAGTCTACTTGAGGAGTTTGCTTGTCTTTTCCAATCGATAGCAGGGAAACTGCAAGGACCCCCGGCTCAAGTACATCTGGTTCCAGAAGCAACCCCGATTTTCGCAAGGGCAAGCAATGTGCCCCTCGCCCTGCGAAATGAATACGCCAAAGCAATCAATACTAAGCTGCGAGAAGGTTTCTATGAAAAAGTAGACTTCTCAGAGTGGGCATCACCAACACATGTGGTCGTGAAGAAGAATAGTGCACTTCGGGTCACAGGCAACTACAAACCAACAGTAAATAAGCAAATTATCATCGATGAGCACCCCATACCAAAAATCACAGACATTTTCAATAAAATGAGGGGTGCAGCATGGTTTAGCCATTTAGATATAACGGACGCATACACTCACCTGCTAATAGATGAGAAGTTCCGAGAGGTATTGACAATAAACACACCAACTCATGGGCTTGTAAGGCTGACCAGAGCCGTATATGGAGCAGCCAATATTCCCGCTCTGTGGAAGAGGTATTCCAAGGGGCAGCGAATGTAGTCAATTTCTTCGACGATATAATCGTCTTCGCATCCCGTTTCAATGACCTACTCCGAGCACTGTGTGAAACAATGGAACACTTGAAAGCGTAGGTCTACATTTAAATAAAAATAAATGTGTTTTCGTTTCCATGGCCCTCACTTGTTTAGGTCACGTCATTGACAAGGACGGCTTGCACAAATCCAACAAACACATTGAGGCAATCCAGAAGGCACCCAGGCCAGCGAATACCGAACAACTACAACTGTTCTTGGGAAAAGCCACTTATTATAACGCCTTCATGCCGAACTTGTCGCACCAAGCAAAGCCATTGCGAGAAATGTTAGGCCAGGAAAAGTTCGAGTGGTCCCCAGCAGCCAAAATTGCCTACGAGGACATTAAAAAGACATTAATCTCTTCCCAAGTCCTCATACAATGCAACCCCTCGTTGCCATTAATACTAGCGACTGATACAACAACTACGGCCTCGGAGCAGTTCTCTCCCACCGAACAACTAACAGACTCGAAAGACCCATTGCATACACGAGCCGTTCGTTGTCAGAGACTGAACGAAGGTACCTGCAAATTGATAAGGAAGCGCTTGCCATAGTATGGGCAGTTAAAAAATTCTTCAATTATCTAAACGCCAGGAAGTTTGAGTTGGTTACTGACCATAAACCACTCACACAAATCTTCCATCCCCACAAGACGCTTCCAACATTATGCATCAGCCGAATGGCAAATTACGCTGAAATCTTAACGAATTTCAATTTTGCCATTAAATATACACCGACTAAGCAGCACACCAATGCAGACTACTGCTCAAGACTTATGACCATCAACAAAGTGGAAGAGGAGGAGGAAAATAGTTTTGAACTGTTCTCCGTCCATCAGATGAACCAGCTGCCCATTAGATCAGAGTTCATCGCGAAAGCCACCAGGAGTGATCCGAGATTGGGTAGGGTCATACAGGAGCTCAAGAGCGGACATGATTTAGCCCGAGCTGGATATAAATCACCCGAAGACCGCTACACCATTAGCGCCGGATGTTTGATGTTCGAACACCGGGTGGTGTTTCTCCCATCCTTGCAACAGCCCATACTGGACGATCTACACACCGGACACCTGGGAATGGGCAAAATCAAAAGGGCCTAGCCTGTTCATTCGTCTACTGGCCGGGTATCGATGGAGACATAGAATACACTGCCAAAATGTGTCGAGTGCACGACCCATTCAAACGCACCAGCACCATACTGACTCCACCACTGGGAATACCTAAAAGGGCTCTGGGAGAGAATCCATCTCGACTACGCAGGACCCATCGTAGGGCAGATGCTCCTCATCATTGTTGACGCCTACAGCAAGTGAGTAGAGGTGAAACCGACAATGAGGACAACTACGGGAGCCACAACGGCAATTCTAGATGAACTTTTTGCAGCATATGGAGTGCTGTCCACCATCGTTACAGACTATGGTCCCCAATTCACCTCGACCGAATTCTCCACGTTTCTGCAAAAACATGGTGTAAGATTTCATAAACGTACGGCGTCATATCCTGAATATCTTCCTAGAAAGATACCGCCGAGCACCACACGCCACTACCGAGGAATCCCCGGCCAAGCTCTTCTTGGGAAGAGAGTTGCACATGCGACTGGATTTTTTGCGCCTGCAAGAAGTAAGTGTATGTATTCGGCAGAAACAAGAGAGCCAAGCGATGCCAAAATACCGACACCTGCAAGAGGGACAGGCAGTCTATGTACACTTGGGAAGACCTACCTGCGAGAAATGGGTGCCAGGCGTTGTGCTACACAGATTAAGTGACCTGCACTATGAAGTAGTCGTGGGCGAGGAACGTTCGAAACGACACGTGGATCAGTTGAAGCCTCGTTTGTTGCATTCAAAGAGAGCTTGCAATGCGCCTCGTCGGTTGGAAGCACGTGACAGCCACGCGTCACGAGCTCCGAAATTGACAAGTGCGCCACGACGCAACAATGAAGAGGAACGTCCTTGTCAACGAGTGCGCTTCAGCGGTGAAGACAGCAACCAACTTCCGTCAAGCCTAATGCCGGCTGTCCATGAGCCAGGGCGAGCCGAGCACGGACATTTTCCGGAGCAGGGTTACATAACAGAGCCAACACCGCCCGAATCACCGGCTCCTGTACCAGCTGAGGAACCTGCTCATCCACCAGTGGTTGCCCGGTCTCACCGAGACCAGGAAATACTCGTCGCTCCTCGGCGCTCGACGTGTGAACGTCATCCACCCCAGCGGTATTCTCCCCAGCTTTAGTGATCGGGAGGAACGTTGTGTCGGCAGTCAACAAGTGGGCATTGTTGAGCTGCAGACACGGAAACTTTCATTGTCATAGTCATTGTCTATTGTTGAGCTGGTACTGTTGAAGATGATGCTGTTGCGAAGCAACCCATTATCGTGCAAGCGGCTGTATTCCATGTTATAATGAACAGTCGTCTTAGCCACAATTATCTAAGGTAATGCTTTTCCTACTTCATTAAAATTAAGTCGCGAATTAACATCTTTGATGTGCTAAGATTATCCCTATATTTAAACAAGGTAATTCAATGGATTCTGGAAACTACTGACCCATCTCAATTGTTCCTGTATTCTCTAAAATTTTCGAGAAACTTTATTTTAGTCATTTATCTAACTATGTTTTTAGTTATAAGTTAATCTCCTCACATCAACAGGATTTTACACCAAAGCGTGGTACCGAAACTGCTAGTTATGAATTAATTAAATATACAGGGTGTTTTTGAATTGAGTACAGATTTTTTGGGAGATGATAGAAGAGGTCCTTAGAAGTATTTTTTGTCATATGAACATGGGGTCCCCGCAGCTCCGTTTACTTACAATACTGCATTGAACAATCAAATGACACCAGGACACAGTGTGCGTTGGTAGGCCTAGATTATTTTATATTTAATAATTAACACAAGCAATCTACTGTATGGCTTTTACAGTAATTGTTCGAAATGACTGCCATTTGCTTCATAGCACAATTCGCAACGCCTTATGATGGATTGATGTACGCGTGGAAACAGTTGATTTGCACGGTCGCTGATGTCACCTTGAAATTTCTTTGCAAACAATTACTTTAAAAGTTATTACAGTAGATTGCTTGTGTTAATTGTTAAAAATAAAATAATCTAGGCATACCAACGCACACTGCCTCCCGGTGTCATTTGTTCAATGCAGTATTGTAAGTAAACGGAGCTGCAGGGACCCCATGTTCATATGACAAAAAATACTTCTAAGGACCTCTTCTATCATCTCCCAAAAAATCTGTACTCAATTCAAAAACACCCTGTATAACAATGAATATGGCCGAAAATAAACATAGTTTCTATATTCCTGGACTTCTTAAAAGCCTTTCATTCTGTCCCAATAAACCTCCATTTATAAACTTTCCAACTTCTATAACATACAGGGTACCCTACTAAACTGGCTAACCGAATTTTTAACCAATCAACAGTATACTTTAACTTTGGGAAATATAACCTCCAGAACTTTAGTATGCAACCTAGGAGTTCCGCAAGGATATATACTATCTCCGCTACTTTTCAGCCTTTTTATAAATGACCTTTCACATGCTCTTTTGCCCTCTTATCCTACACAGATAGTTCAATTGCGGTTCTACAAACTTCTATCAATCAATCCCTGATTATTTTAAGTAAATGGAACCAATTAAACCAATTATCACTCTTAACCTTAATAAAACTAGATACATGATCTTTGCACAACATAATAAACAATCTGTACCTCTTGAGTTATCTATCTACTACAACTCTCACCCTCTATCCCTTACAAAAGCTTTTAAATAATTAGGATTACACATATCCCCTGATTTATCTTGGAACAATCATATAAATGAATTATCTAAGACTCTTAGTAAACGACTTGGCATAATATCGCAACATCACTACCTTCCATCTAGAATATTATTGCTATTATACAGTACACTGATACATTCAATATCTGCTATGGGATACAATTCTGGGACTCTATTTCCAAATCTAACTTAAAAATTCCTACGCATCCAAAAAAGGTTTCTTAGAATTCTACTGAAACTCCCAATTACATCACAGGTATCGCCGTGCTTTGGATGCTGTAAAATATTAACTAGTTTTCAAATATACAGGTATTGGACATTGAAACTGAAACACCTTCGCAAATAGCACTGGATACCCCCAGGGCTGAATAGAACATTCTGCTAGGTAATTAATCGTATGCATATCAATGAATCACGTGTCAGAGGTCTTGGTAGTCACTCCAGTAGAAAAGTTCGATAGTAAGCTTCAAATTGTTTGTGCAGAGCGCTATAATGGGAGACATATCCGACTTCAAAAGAGGGCAGATTGTTGGGGCGCATCTAGCAGGTGCATCTGTGTCCAAAACTGCCACACTTTGTGAAGTCTCACGTGCTACAGTATCCAGGGTGATGTGTGCATATGAACAGGAAGGACGAATCACGTCCAGGAGGAGCAACTGCAGGGGAAAACGGAAGTTGTCGGAAAGAGACGTCAGGACATTGACCAGGATTGTTGCACGAAAGCGGAAAACCACCGCAGCAGAAATCACCGCATAAATGAATACACACCTCCAGGAACCTGTGTGCACGAAGACAATCCGTCGTTACCTGCATAAATCCAACATCCATGGCAGGGTTGCTATACCAAAGCCTTTCATCAGTAGTACAAATGCCTCCAAGCGGGTTCAGTGGTGCCGGACGCATAAAACCTGGACGTTGGATGACCTCAAACGCGTCATATTCTCGGACGAGTCCAGCTACACTGTCTTCCAAACAACAGGGAGGGTATTCGTCTGGAGGAGCCCCTCTAATGCCTACAACCCAGGCTGCTTGGCACCCACAGTCAAACACGGAGGTGGATCAGTAATGGGTGGATCAGTAATGGTTTGGGGTGCAAACTGTGCAGGACCTCTACCGATCCTTCCCAAGACGTGTTACTGCTGTGCTGGCTGCCCATGGTGCCCCAACACCTTATTAAATAAAGATTTTGGATTTCTACCAGGTGTTTCAGTTTCAATGTCCAATACCTGTATATCCTACAATTACTAACGTTTTACATTTAAAATTATTAATGGACATTTAATCGTATTTAATGCCCCAATAATACACTACATGATCAAAGGAGTTGGGACATCCCTGTGAACACCTGGGGTGTTTCTCCTGGACTGGACTGGGCCTGCTCATCAAGGTGGACAGAAACCTCAATGCAGATGGCTACAAGACCATTCTGGATAACGGGGCACTTCCAGCGCTGTGGGAACACTTCAGTGACAGGCCATTCCTCTTCCAGCATGACAATGCGCCTTGCCACAAAGCAAGATCCATATCCAACTGGTTTGACGAGATGCGAGTTGAAGAACTGGATTGGCCCACCCAGAGTCCTGATCTTAAGCTCATTGAACATCTTTGGGACGAATTGGAACGACGTGTGAGATCCAGGATGGTTCGCCCTACATCTGCCCAGGAACTGACCATGACACTCCTCGAGGAATGGTGGTCAATACCTGTGGACACATATTGTAAACTTGTGGACAGTATGCCATGTAGGGTGGAGGCAGTGATAGCAGCTCGGGGTGGTCCTACACACTACTGATTGAAGCATTTCGCGGCTTTACGGTACAGCAACAGGTGTCCCAACTCCTTTGACCATGTAGTGTCATCATCAGCAGGATATTCACACTTACTCAACCCGATTTGCTTTCTTAATAAGACTCCTATTAGCCCATCGAAATTATCAAAACAACTGTGCATCTGTTGCTGCTATAAATTGGTGGGCTCACGTACCTGAACATCTGCAGCAAGCTCCAACCCCTGCTTCTATTAAAAGAAATTTGAAGCCCTTTCTTAATACATTCAGCCACTCATCTTCCCTCTAATCCCAACCCTAAATAACTTTATTTTTTACCAATTTAATAATATATGGTGGTTACTATTTGAAAATATTTTAATTTAACTTACTCCTGGTGTATCTAATATAAAAATTTATACGCTCTGCCAAATTATTATAATTAAATTTACTGTTTGGAAGTTTGGCAGAGGCTCTCGTTCGAAAAATAGTCGACAGTCTCCCAGCTGTTATCTTGGAGCAATGCCTCCGAGAAGCCCCGTCAGTGTACTCGCTATGCGCTTGGGGAAACGGTCAGGGGCAGCACATGCCTTTGCCCAGGAGGAGAAACGGGTAAAGCAACAACGGGATCGGGTGCTGTCAATCAGCACTTGGAACGTGTTCTCCATGACAGGATAGGAATCAGAGTTAGTGGAAGAAGCCAAAAGATATCGACTGGATATCATAGGTAATACCCCTATGAAACGTCCGGATTCTGGAACTGTGGACTTAGAAGGAGGGTGGAAGCTCTTCTACTCACGTGTCGACCCTAACATGACTGCCCAGGTGGGAGTGGGGGTACTCACAAGTCCCCGGCTGACAGATTATGTTGCAAATTGGACCCCCTTAGATGGAAGACTGTCTTCTGAGGCTTCAGATAGGGAAACGGTCTCTCTCTCTCTCTCTATTCATTACATACACTCCGAATACAGTCACAGAGTACCTACTCTTTTTAGATGAAGTTGATGCTGCTCTTAGCAGGAGAGGAAGTGCAGATTCTGTCATCCTGGCGGGCAACTTCAATGCACACGTAAGGGCTGATAACCAAATGTGGAAAGGCACGATTGGCAGGAATGGTGACCCCGATTTAAATGCGAATGGGAGATGCTTGTTGGATCTCTGTTGTAACAATGGACTTTCCATCACAAAACACCTTCTTCCAGCACAGGGAAGTTCATAAGTATATCTCAGGGATGCAATGGATCAGAAGTCACTGATTGATTTGGTAATCGTATCAGCTGACTTATTCCGATCAGGGTTGGATACCCGTGTTTGGAGAGGGGCAGAACTATCAACTGATCACCAGCTTGTTGTCTACTCTTTGCGGTTCTCTGAATTCATGCCAACCAAGCAAAATATTACGTCCAGACACTCTTCGGGCATCAAATGGGAGGCACTAGAGGATAAAGCTATGAGGAAGACCTTTGCAGATAACATATCTTTAAGTTTCAAAGAACTACCCGGTGATCTTGTACTGTGGAAGAGGAGTAGCAGTTGTTGAAAACTGCTGTGATTACTTCGGCTGCATTGTGCTGTGGTCGTAAGCGGCTCAGTGTGGCGCAGGGCGGTGAGAAAAGGACTGCATGGTGGAATGGTGAAGTCCAAGAAGCTGTCAAGGCAAAGAAGGAAATCTATTTGCTATGGTTTGCAAATAAATCACCTTCGAGTCGAGTGCGGTACACTGAGGTGCGAAAAGCAGCAGCAAAGACAGTATCAACAGCTAAAGCCAAACAATATCTTCATAGGTTAGAGACAATACTTAAAACGCATTTAAATTCCAGAAATTTAATCAAGGCCATCAATACTTATGCCACACCAATACTCTCCTACTCCTTTGGAGTCATACAGTGGGCACACACAGATCTTGAGGGACTTGAAAGGAAACAGCGTAAACTGCTTACAAAGCACAGAAAGCACCATCCACATGCAGGCTATTGAAAGACTCACCCTGCCTCGTTCAGAAGGAGGCAGAGGTCTTATTGACATAATAGATCTATACCAGAAACAGACTCAGTCACTCAGAGAATTCTATTACTCTAAACAACACACATCACAATTACACAAAGCAGTCTGCATGGTTGATACAAAATACACACTTTTGAATCTGAACAGCGTGCAGAACACCCATAACATTCCTACAACATGCACTAAACTTCAATCATGGCTCGGAAAGCAACTCCACAGTAGACATCCTTCTGACCTCAACCAGCCGCATGTCAACAAAAAAGCGTCGAACTTTTAGTTGAGTGAAGGGAGTCTCTTTGGGGAAACTGAAGGAACCATGGTTGCCATACAAGACCAGGTTATTAACATTAAAAGCTACAGAAAACATATTATCAAAGATTCAACTGATGGGTCTTGCAGGAAATGCCATATCGCAGAGGAAACCATCCGCCAACAAGTCATATCCAGTTGCAAAATACTCACACAGACAGATTATTTATGCAGACATAATCAGGTGGCCAATATCATACATCAACATCTAGCTAAGATACACAAGCTAAGGGACAATCATACTCCATACTATAAATATATCCTAGACATTGTCTTAGAGAACACCACACATACACTATATTTTGACAGAGCTATAATCACTGACAAAACTATCCCTCATAACAGACCAGATATTACACTAGTAGATAAGCAAAACAAAGTGACTTACATAATTGATATCTCCATCCCCAACACACAATTTACAAAAGGCATACACTGACAAAATCACTAAATATACGGATCTTGCACATGAAATAAAACGCCTTTGGGGAGTTAACAGAGTACACATTGTCCCTATCGTTGTTTCTGCCACTGGGGTTATTCCACACTGGCTACACAAAAGCCTGTCAACATTAAATTTAAACCCACACTTATACAAAACCTTACAGAAAGCCACAATTCTAAACACCTGTTACATAGTAAGGAAGTTCCTACACCCAAACATCATAACTCCCACGAGTGCGTAACTTTCCATCCCTTGCATTAGAGTCCCTTGGCCCTCTCTTGGGTTTGCCTCTGGGATTGGCTTCCGGACTTGATCCAGACTTGATCCAGGAAATAATAATAATGTAACAACAACAGGGGAAGAGACCGCCAGATAAACTAGAGGGTCAAACCCAGTGTTGTCCCCCAACAGGCCGAAGCCCAAAACGGGGTTAATGAAAAAACGAATAAAAGAAAATTAAATAATTAGCTTATATAGAGTATTTAGTCATGTATAATGCGACCCTCATTTTTAGAGTCCAGAAAAACGTGTAGAAAACGAATTCTTGTGTACAATGCAATCCTTAATTTTTCGTTCATTGTGGACTTACTAGAAAGAAAATATCCATGAATATACAGAAAAACTTCTTGATTTTTTACAAAATTCGATTTATCATCATCTGAATCTTCAAAGTTTCTTCCACTCTGTTCTTCACTTAGTTTTTTGTCTCTTTCATTCACATTTACAAGAGTAAGTCAAAAAATAAATTTTCCTACTTTTTTGCACAATAATTAAGCAAAAACTGTGGAATGGAACAACCAAAAAGGGGGGAACCTCTAAACCACAAGGAGAATTGAAATATCGGATACGTCGACTCCTTTGTATCTTTATATCTCCCAGAATGTAAGTGCTATTCTCATACAAATGAACGCAGATAAGTAAACGAAGCCTCATAAACATATGCTACAGCTACAATGGATTTCAAGCATTATTTTTTACAAGGTGATCCCAAACATTATTTTTTTGGTTCAATTTGTTGCTGGTCCTCTATTTGCCTTCGGGACAAAACCTTTGCTGAAATATATGAGGTGCTCTTTACACCCATGAAGTTTCAGGATAATTCGTCAAGTATTTTTCCAGGTATTTGACAAAATGTCTAAAATCAAAAGTTTCCAATTACTTTTTGGTAGATTGTTTTTCCGATACAGGTCTGCTCTAAGGGTTCTGTTGTGGTGCAGGCGACAGGATGCCTAGCAGTATTGTTGAAGAACTCTATTCGTCGTGTAAGAAGACCATAGTTGACAGGTTTCCATGTTCTCTGACCACAGAAAATGGATTAGTGTGAGCACGTCTCCCCGCGACCATTTGTTCAGTTCCTATTTTGCTACTGTCACTGAGCCTGGATATCTTCTTACCAACTGTGCAGCAATGCACCATCTTTACTGTAACTATAAACTATCGGATAATGGTTGCAGTGAGCTTCAATTCTTGGTTTCGGAATAATTAAATAGTGAAATTTTAACTTATCCTCACATTGTGCAAATGCCCACGCATTTGGGAGGGTCTCGGAACGCGAGACCAGTCTAAGGACAACTCCCACGCGGTGGGGTGCGGGTCGCTTCGACTCGCTGAATTAGATCACAGAGGGAAACAACACACAGTGTACAGTTAAAACAGGTGGTAGGTTTATTAGACACTAAATTAAGAATTTACAGACAATCAATGTGTAAATATTGTGGAGTACTCCCAAAAGAACATTAACAACTTAACAATAACGATAGAGGCCCCAGGGCCACAAGACAAAAGCCTCAATTACGCCTCCTCTCAACAGGCTTCTCTGCCACATGCAATGTTCCCCAATAATTGCAATCGCAATTTCCCTTATATTTATAATAATACAGGGCTCTTTTACAGCTTAAATAGCATTGTCAAATCCAGTGGAGCCATTTCTACAAGCTTATTGCAAGCACCGCCAACAAATATCGTGTCCAGTCTGCATCGTCCATGGATCTACATCACGTGGCTTAAGCTGCATGCATAATACATATATTTTCCACGAAGATAGGTGTGATTGACGGGAACACGTCGTGCCCTCCTTTTACTTTTCTACTCCTTTTGTCAAGGTAAACCTCAGTGGCACATTAAATAGAGCTAATGAAAACAGAACATTCTCACCCAAGAAGACATCTTAATTGCGCTGTTTTCTTAACTTTGAAGACTTGCGAGGTCTCGGATATTTGGCGATTGCGACAGCATCACATTCCTTTTGGCATCGTCAAACATAGATAAAACTCATTTGAGCTTCGCTTAATGCTTATTTGAACGGAACATTAATGGCCAAACAACTGCCCACATCGGTAAGCAAAACATTGAGGATTATTTGCTTCCAACTACAATCAAATCCGCTCGATCAATTGCGCTCACTTTCGACTACATTAGCCATATCCTTCCCTCTCTCACGCTTAGAAGCTACACTTCCTTTTTTTAAAACACATATTTATTATTATCATCAACGCTCAGATTCTCTGAACCCGATCTCAACAAAGGTTTCATAATGAAACGTCACTGCATTGTCGCAGCATCCACTCATCACCCAACAATGGAAGAAAAATACAACAATTATAACGAATTTAAGTGACATAAAATCACCAGTACCATGCAATAATGCGATAAAGCACATACAGTGAAAGCGCTCGGAGCAGTTTCTTCAAACTGATGCAAAATAAATCCCAATTGATAAATGAGTTACTAAGTCCTATATCCCCAACACAATTAATCGCCCAAAATCACGAGATAAACAAAAAATAACAACATCCCCAAATACCTTGTGCCAAGAATCGCGGTAAAAAAAAAAAAAATACTACACTGACTACAGTCACGATATATCATTTTACTTCTTTACAGCATGTACAAAAAGCCTAGAGTCTTTATAATTTAAAAACTTAAAAACGTAATATTAATTCAAGACAGTTTAAAATTAATTCCTTAATAAATTTATAAAAATGACTAACCTTTTGACATATCATAGGAACCTTCTAATGTTGTCTGGGTATCATTAAATGACAGGTCTTTAACTTCTTTGAATAAATATCTCACATCTGAATTAATGATTAAAAAAAAATGAGCATTTTCAGCCATTCATAAAATTATATAATCACATTATTTTATAATTCTAAAAGTATACTAACTATTATCAGGGTCATCCATCTTCTTAAGCAAGAAAATTTCATCTCCATCACTTAATGGAAAAGATTTGCCCTTTCCAATATGGATATTATTAAGAAATGTGCCATTTGTACTGCAATTTAACAACATAATGAAAAGAAATAAGTTCACCTTTGTTTTGAAATGATAAAAATATTATAATCATATCAGGCTTGTGAGATAATGAGTACGTTTTAGAGAAATATTATTGAAACTATGGATTGGAAACCAACTTTTGATGAGTCATGAAAGTGTTTGAAATATTATTGTCACACTGGGATTGACTGCAATGGTTGCAGTGCTAAAAAGTGGTTCTCAGACTTCTACCGTGCACTATGTCTAACGTGAGCAACTGAAAGCGAAGCTAAAGTGTAGGTCAAGCACAGTGACAATATCAAGGCCTTGAATTATATAGGCATGTCTAATATTTATATACGGAATCCTAACTGCAAGCAGCCAAGGGGGGATCGAATCAAGCAGCCAAGGAGGGAAAGATTAAAATAACTGGGCAGACAAAAATTAAAAATAAATAAAATACAGTAGAGCGCCGATTATCTGAACTAATTATGACCGTTGACTGTCCGGAAAATCGAAAATCCAGATAATAGATGACATAAGAAAAAAAATGACAATTTCGCAATAAAAAAACCTTTATATGCCATAAAATTTCATATACATGAACTATAAATGTCGATTTCTAACTTTTTACTGTATTATATAGTTCAGTATTATGTTTTCAAGTACTCTCTTCACAGTGTTTTTCACGAACGTACTAACCGAGAGACCCCTGCTTCCGCTTAATTCAACGGTGTCGCCGCCCAGCGACGAATCCGGATAACCGGTAGTCTGGATAGATGGCGTTCGGATAATCAGCATTCTACTGTATTATGCAATGCTGTGCAGTTTTTCGTGTATTCAGCTGGGCGGTCACCAAAATCAGCCGGGCAGCAAACCCATTCAAAAGGGTCTGGGGAGAACCATGTAAATGAAGTGATCAAAGCGAGCTTTACACTAGAAATCAATTTACAGAGTGGCCGGATTATTATGACCACCTGACGTTTCTAAGCAAATTAGCGATCATTTTGCGCTGAAGTTGCTAGAGGGCCAGAACATTATAAATAGGAAAGCAGATTTTTTACCACAATAGAAAAATGACTTGTTTTGGAAGATATGGGTCAATGAAGTGATTTAACAGCCTTTCAATGAAGGATGATTGTTGACGCCTGAAGCAATGAAGCGAGTATCAGCAAAACAGCTGATTCGTTAAATGTTCAAGAACAGCTGTTGTCAAAGTGTTTGTAGGCTAAACTATCAGCCGGAAAGCTAAGTCTGAACGTGCAAATTGTGGCAGTCAGCTACTAGTTAATTTTCGGGGAGAACTAGTACAAGACAATAGAAGGGCAACAGTGCATCAAATTACTGCAGATCTTAATCAGGGATCCTCTCAAATGATCTCTGAACGCACTGTGCGATGTACAGTGCATCATATGGGATATGGAAATCGAAAGCCAGTTCAAACACCTTTGCTGTCTGCAGTTAACAAGGTAAAACGTCTCCAATTCGCACAGGAACACAAGTATTGGACAGTCGAGCAGGGAAGAAAGCCATGTGGTCCAATGAATCAGATGGCAGAGTGAGAATTTGGGAGAAACAGCATGAAACCACGGGCCCCACATATATGAGTACAACCCTTCAAGCTGGTGGGGGCAGTTTTGGGCATGCGTCCCTGGCATGACTTGTGTCCTTTAATTTGTGTGAAACAATGTCTGAATAGCACAACATACCTAACAAGTTCATCCTATCATGTTGATTGTGTATCCCAATGGAGATGTCTTCTTCCAACAAGACAATGCTCCATGCCACACATTGCTCGTATTGTGCAGGAGTGGTTTCAAGAACATGAGGGAACTTTACCTTGCCCCCACAATCACAAGATCTCAATCGAATTGTGTATTTGTGGGATGAAGTTGAAAGAGCCATCAGGCAGCTGGTTCCACAACCATCAAATCTCACACAACTGGACAGTGCTATTCATCAGGCATAGTGTCATGTCTCTCCCATCACCTTTCAACAACTTGTGGAGTCAATGCCAAGAAGAATCGCTCCAGTATAGAAGGTAAAAGGTGGCCCAATAAAGAAGTACTGATAGGGTGGTCATAATAATCAGCATATATTTAATAAGGTAAGTTGAAACTTTAGTTCTTCATAAAAATCATAAAGTTTCCTTTTATAAACTTTACACGGTGTTGCAGATAACTACAGGGCAGTATAACGGGAAGCCTACCTCCTCGATTGCAGGGGTCTGCTCGATATCAAATGATAATTGGGTAATTTTATTTTGTTAAACTTGTTTGTTTGGCAAAGGGCATGACCAATTGAGCCAAGGAGGGGTGCGCGCTGTACTACTACAGGGTAGGGGGTACACAAAAAGTAAACATACTTATGAATGTCCTCTGCAGCTAGAGGGGACCAACAAACAAACCAAAAATTCAACAGAGGAGAATAGTAAAAAATAGCGATTCACACTTTTATTATTATTATGTTTGGTTGTTAAGGGCTAACCCAGGTTGCGTCTCGTAGCGGACACAGGGCCAAAGCCACGAAACACAGCAGACCAATTTGCACTACTGCTGAGAAAATGTCACCTGGGTATTTTGTGAAGTTTCTTACAACAAATGTTCAAAGAAACTTCCATCTTGCTCAACACAGAGAGCTATCCTCTTCACGAAGCCTTCTCTCACTCCCTCACTTTCATCTCCCTCCATTCTGCCAATCGACTGAGCCAGCCCCTGCAATCGAGCGAGTAGGCTTCCTGTTATACTGCCCCGAAGTTATCTGCAACACCCTGTACATATAAAACACAATGATGTATGTTTATTCGGTTTTAAAATGCAATTTGGAAGTAAGTTATAAAGTTGAAATTTAGCACACTGCTGTATAATATAACAAAATTGGAGAAAAGTCTCTCAAAACCCTAGAAATAAATGAATTTCTTATAATAAGGGAGTTTGGTTGGATTGCAGCTGCATGTCTGTGCTAAAGTTCAAGTGTGACATTCCATATCAGTTTGGGGTGTCGCATATGTCCGACAGGAACAGGAATGGGGCTAGTCTGAGCATTATAAATTAGAACGCAATTGCTTTCTTGCCCCGTCATTGTTCTTTTGTTTTGAGCCCTTCTAGTGAGATGTTTGCTTTGTTGCGTGGTTGGGGTTTATGTGTAACTAGCTGATATATCCAGCGTTGCTCGGGCTCTTTTTTGATGAAATTTTGCAATATCTGTTTATATAGAAAAAAATAAACACATAAAAAAAAAGCTTGAATTAATATAGTAAAAATTCATATTGAAGAATCGATAAGAATTCTTTTACAATGCTCTCAATGGATGGCCTCTCCAACTACTCAAGTTCACTCGTTTTGGAATGTTATCTATAACACTATAAAAAATATGGTTCAATGTACTGTCCTTCTTAATGAAGTTTATGGAGCCTTACAGTAAATAACGGAAGAAAGCACAAGATTTTCTCTCCGGTTTTATCCAGGCTTTATCAAGGGTACATATGAAAGGCTGGCTAGCCCCTTTATCAATAACAATGATTACATAATATGAAATCTATATAAAAATATCTAATACATGATTGGTTAGAAATACAGAAACAAGTTGTTGATGCATGGACACATCTGATTGGTTGTATAGGTGGCTAATACCGGGTGTTCAATTTATCTGAAGACATTGAAATATCTTGAGAACCACACATCGGATCAAAAAAAAGCGTGGAATGAAAAATGTTCGTCTCGAAGGGGACATCTAATGATACAAAACTCGACCCCCCACCCCCACCCCCTGGAGGTGGGGGAGGGAGGAGTTAAAAAATTTAAATGGGAACCCCCATTTTTTTATTGCAGATTCGGATTCTCCAGAAAAAATTACCCCAATCTGACCTACGATTCGAGTCATTTCGGCCACAGATGGCGCTGTAATCCAGGGTAAAGCCAAACATAGTTTCTGCTTAACAATAAACGAATAAATGAACTTCTCCGTATTCTTTCGATGGTAGCGCCATCTGCGAAATAATTTACATGAATAATGAAGCCAAATCAATGGTATTTGATATAAGAAAACCAAGATTTCCTATAAAAAATTTGTTTCCCATTGGAAATTTTGACATAATTCGCTTCCCCACCCCTTGGGAGTGGGGATGGGTGGACAATTATGGTGTCATTAAGTAGCATTTGTAAGAATATCAAAAACATTTAATTCTATTTTGCTGATCTGATACCTATTTCCTGAGATATCGCCATTTTTCAACGATTTTTTACCCATTTTGATTTTTGTCGATTACAGCGCCATCTGTGACCGAAATGACTCGAATCGTAGGTCAGATTGGGGTAATTTTTTCAGGAGAATCCGAATCTGCAATAAAAAATGGGGGTTCCCATTTAAATTTTTTAACTCCTCCCTCCCCCACCTCTACAGGGTGGGGGTGGGGTCGAGTTTGGTATCATTAGATGTCCCCCTTCGAGACGAACATTTTTCATTTCACACTTTTTTTGATCCGATGTGTGGTTCTCAAGATATTTCAATGTCTTCAGATAAATTGAACACCCGGTATAAAGGATGACTAATATACAAGGAACAGTGAAATTAACATGATTAACAAAAATAAAAAATCATGATTAACAAAATGATTATGAATAAAATTATAAAAAAGGATAATTAATGCAAATTAAAAGTCGCAGTGAAGGAAAGCGAACAAAAGAATTACAATAAACGAAATTATAAAATTTAAGGAAATGTATATAATAATGCAAAATTAAAGCATTGTTGTTAATTATAGACCTACCCCCTGCCCACAACGTTGCCAAAAGCATTTCCAAAATCTTATATAACTTCAAAATTCTCCCCAACACAAAAAATAAAAATTAAGACACCACCGGGAACAAGTATGGTCAATGACCGTCAAGTAAGTACCCGGTGGATTACAGGAACAATAACCTCAAGAAATACATATAAATTTACATGAATAATATAGACAAAATCCAAAATAAAAAATCGAAAAAACAAGACGGTAAAAACAAACGAGTGCAAATGAAAGAAAATAAAAATAATACTTAAAAACTATCAAGAAAAATTTAATAAAAAATAAAACAGAAAACAAATAATAAAAAAAAACATTTAAAAAAATGAATAAAATAAAACTTAAAAAAGGCCTAAAAACAAAAATAATTGGCTAAAAATAATTAATAATGGGTTGACGATGAATTTATACTAAGGTGTCAAAAAAAAAAAACCGCTTTAAGCTCCGGCGAAAAGAAGAATACGGAGCAAGACGCATTAATGTACTATAATGTCATTAATTCCCTCGACTTGACCAACAACCAACACACTTCGAAACCAAACCGAATACCCGCTTAATGTCCGTTGACATCCTCAATCTTTATACTAACATCCCTGTTCCCGACACATTATCCACTCTCGAAAACATCCTCTTCTCTTCCTCCATACTTAAGCAAGACGCTATAGATATACTCTCTATCCTCTCAAAACTACTTTTAATTAACAACTCATTTTACTCACAACCTAACGGCCTTGGCATGGGGTTCCCCCTAAGCAGCTTCTTATCCGAAGTTTTCCTACAGCAATTTGAATTGTCTAATGTTTCCCCATTATTTTCTAATTCCTCTATCCTTTCTTAACATATGTATATCGATGGCATCCTTATCAATCTCCACGTCTCCTTCAAAACTCCCACATTATGGTGTAAATCCTTAAACCCTCCGTCCCTTCCAAATTCCAACAACATTTAAACCTAAGTGGGAGTGTACCGTATAGACTGCAAACAATGTGACTGCTTCTATATCGGATTAACTTCCTGAAACTTCTCCACAAGATATAAAGAACACGAGTCATCTTTCCCTAAGAAGGACAAGAAATCGCAATATGCTACCTCATAGAAAATTGACACCCCCTAGAACAACGAGAAGATTCCCAGTAAGACATGTACCCTTGAAGCAATAGAAATTTTCTAAGCTTAATGCCAGAAGCCTAACCTCCTAATCAATTCAAAAACCACGGTCGACGTGTTTGCTATTCTTTCATCAGTTGCAGATTTATTATAATTCCAATGCAGCTATTCACTGTAAATGCTGTATCACCTTTTACTTTTACAGTCAACTGTAGCTTTGGATAAGTGCTTGGTTTGGCTTGGCTGGTATCAACGTCCGTTTCAATTAATATCGTCATATCAGGATGGCGTTATAAGACCACAAATTTTGCCTCGCAAGGGTTCTTTAAAGTGCAGCCGGCAAACGACTACACGGGACCAACGGCTTCCTTTCCGAAGGAGGTGCGTGATCTTAGGATTTCCTCCTGAAAAATCCTCGTCGTCCTCAGCCGGGTTCGAACCAGTCTACTCGGGCATCAGAGGTGATCACGCAACCACTGAGCCACCGAGGCCAATGTTCGAGGGCGAGTCAAATGAAAGTGAGCTAACCCATCCCGTGCAAAAATGGTTTGGTTCATTATCTGCGACACATATGCATAGCACAGGGCCTCGCAGAGCACACAGGCATCTCTCATTTACGAAAGTGACACATAGATGTGAGGATAAAAGTTGTTTAATGATCTCATACACAGGGTTGAACATGGTTGCGTGGCATAATGGACCCTCCAAAAGAACAAAATTAGTCGCCGTATGGCTGCCTTGTATGGAGAACATTGCATTTCATTGGCCACTGTGTTGAAGCGTTGGAGCAAACGGTTCAAAGAAGGACATGAAATTTGCAAAGACAATCCAAGACCGGGCCAAAGCCACCGTGCAATCGCCCCAATACAATTGCATAGGTTGATGAGCTGATTAGACAAGAACGGAGGATAAGCATCGATGAACTGGTAGAGCGCGTGAAGGGAACCAGATTCGTGTCGGACGATGATGTGAAGGAGTCAGGTACAGACATTTTGAAACAGCAACCCGAGGAGTTTTATGAGAAGGGACTCACACGACTCGTTAGTCAGTGGGACAAATTTCTAAATGCTCATGGAGACTTCTTTTAAATAAAGCGCTTCGTTTGTTATATATTCGCATTGGCTCACTTTCATTTAACTCTTATAAATGCTTGTTTACCTTGTATTTCATTTTAAGATTTATATCAATCTCTTACAATTTGCAATACACATATTTATTTTCTATCCTGTCTTTACATTTTCCACCTTTAATTTTGCATAATTATGTACACTTCCTTAAATTTTATAATTCTGTTTATTGTAATTCTTTTCTTTGCTTTCCTTCACTGTGACTTTAAGTTTACATTAATTATCCTTTTGTATAATTTTATTCACAATCACCTTGTATATGTATGTTTTATCTATGTTACTCATGTTAATTTCACAGTTCCTTGTAGTTCCTTGTATATTAGTCACCTGAATCTACCAATCAGATGCGTCCACACATCAACAACATATTTCTGTATTTATAACCAAATATGTACATAGACTTCATGTTATGTAATCAGTATTATTGATAAAGGGGCTTGAAAGCCTTTCATATGTACCCTTGATAAAGCCTGGAATAAACTGCGAAACCGGTCGGGAAATCTTGTGATTTCTTCCGTTATGTACTGTAAGGCCTCCATAAACTTCATATTATCTATAAACAAGTGAATTTGACCCAATGTCGGAGAATAATGTTTATTTTTTTCTGAATATTCACATTCAGAAATTGCAAATTTCATCAAAAAAGAGCCCGAGCAACGCCGGGCATATCAGCTAGTTCATAATAAATCAAAAAATGGTCCTAGATACTTGAAATAAATTTTAAATCAAAGAACAAAATCCATATTTTATGACCAGTGTAAAAACTAAGCTTTCATCATGCGAGTTTGATTTGAAAAAAATCAAAAAAAAAAAAAAATCCGGTAAAAATCCAAAAAACATAAAGTATCGGAAAATTGGATCCAGATAATCAAAAAATAAACAAAGCAGACAGTTGATCTTGTTAATTGTTATTACTGTACCAAATTTCATTAATCTAGATCTATTTTTACTCGCGAAATACCAGATAAACTGCGAGAAAAAGCATTTTCTTAAGGAGGACCATAGGGGGGCAAAGGGGTAAAACATGAAAAAAGCAGAAATTAGTTTTTTGCAAATTAGTTCATCTATTCTTGGTTCAAATATCTAAGTTTTACGTGAATTTGATGCGA
The DNA here is from genome assembly GCA_023313115.1 of Rhysida immarginata. NCBI lineage: Eukaryota > Metazoa > Arthropoda > Chilopoda > Scolopendromorpha > Scolopendridae > Rhysida > Rhysida immarginata. The sequence continues at coordinate 124,184 of JAHWFO010093546.1, forward strand.
ACGTCAAAATTTGGCCAATTTTGGGATTTATTTTGTATCTCTGCCCCCCCCTTAAGATGGATTTTCAAGAACCAACAAATGCTTCCATTTTGTGTTATGTCTTTTACATCCTCATGCGCAATTCTGAAGCTCTGTGCGCTTCCACATTGGAGTTAGGCAGCAAAAACATAATCTGGGGAGCAAATCCTTGAGATCTCCTGGCCCCTTTCACAAAGCGAAAATCGAAAAAAAAAAAAAGAAATTAGTGTTTTGGAAATATCCCCGAGAAGCTGCCCTTCAAGTTTCATCGCTTTATCTTTATTCGCCACAAAGTTGCATTAAAATATAAGAAAATTTTGTAAAACACCCCAGAAAATTGATTTTTTTTTTAGTTTTTGCACCCATAGATTTCAAATTTCGAAAATCGAGGAAAGTAATTTTTTGGCACGGTAGCTAGAAACCTTCCTGCAAAATTTCGAAGGTATGCGTTTATTGGGGGTGGAGCTAGACAACCAAACTTGTTGCCCCTTTCTGTCTGATTATCCTAATTCTCCTTAATGTTTATTCTCTTTTATTTATTAAAGTGGTGTTCGATATAAGAAAAGCATTGATTTAAAAACAACATACAAAAATTAATTCAATATCCAAAGAGTGAATTTGTTCATCCACAAATTGGAGGGGGTTTTGTCCCGATGAAATTACAGTGTAATATACATTAATTATTTTGCATATACAGTACCAGTTCATTATACAACAAGAAATTAAGCCTCCAGTGGAAGGTATAGGAAAGTAGCGGAAGCCCTGAGTTCATCTATTTTTACCCCTTCAGCTCCACTTTTTAACCCCCCATTTTTTAAAATAAAAAATTGATTTTCTAGAACCTTCTATTTAGAAAATATAAAAGAACCCTATCTTCTTTCCTTTCTCATCATTTTCGATCGAATGATATACGACACTCCATATGTTGCCATAGTTCTAAAGACCAAGTGATTGCCACCTCCATAACTCCGATCCTATTGGGACAAATTGGCCCAAACTTTACAGTAATGTTGACCTTGCTTAGTGGAACCTGCATACCGAATTTCACTCCTTTATATGCATAAATACACATAGACCTTTTGGTCCCCTCTAATTTCTGCCCCCGAAACTCCGACCCCAGTGGGCCAATCAAAACCAAGCTAAATAGTGAAGGTGCACATGCCGATAGTAAGCTACATTCCGAATTTCAACCTTCTACTTCAAAAAATGCGGAAATTATGAAGGGGACGGACGGATGGACAGACATCGTGAAAACAACAAGTAGCTCCAATCTTCCGCTACTTAATAAATTAATTCACTTTTTATTTGAATTTTTCGTCACCAACATCTAATATAAAAAAAAATAACTCCGCCCCAAGATCGCTACTTCAAATAGAGACCATCAATATTGATTGGTCTCAGTTTCCAAACTGCTTCGAACTACTGTCCTGATGAAATTCACAATGAAATTACCGTGTGTTATAGATTAATTAGACAGCATATACAGTGTCGAGTTCATCAATAAATTACGTAATTGACTTTTCATTTGAATATCCCGTCGCAAAAAAAAAATTTAAAAAAAATACGAATGTAACTCCTCCTCAATATGAACAGAATGCCACTTTATTTGAAAAGTTGGCATCAAAACAATCTTGTTGGCCTTCATATTTGAAAAGTTACATTCGTATTTTATTGGCGATGGGAAATTCAGATGAAAGGTGAAATATTTAGAAAAATTAAGGTACTGTAATGTATATCATGCGCTACTTTTGTTTCATTTTCATCAGGACGGAATGCAACTGCATCACATCGAAGCAGTGTCAGTTTTCAGAAATCGTTGTTGTCATGATTGTACATCACAGAGCTGCTTGTTAACCATAAAAAATTTTTGCTGACGATAATAATGAAAATAAATAAAATGAAGAAGAATATTTGACTTTTGTTTTTCATTCCAATTTTGAAGGTTTCTCTTAAATTAAGCCAATTCGTTTTACTTGTCTATCATAAAGGGGGTGGGGGGTGGCTTAACTATCGCTGCGGCGTAACTACAGTTTTTTTTTTTTTTTTATTAATACTTTTTTATCAATGCAGCTTATACAACGCTGTGGCATTATTACCGTAAATTACGGTACTTGTTTTTCATTTTCTCTCATACGTTGCTTTTGAGGTACCACCCTCATCATCATCTCATCATCATTTTCCTGATGCCCTAGTGGCGATCCTCTACTTCGACAGAAGCCGCCACCAGGCGGCGCTTCCACTATCTCGCAGCCGCAAGACCACAACGAGATATCCCGTGGCAGATGACAGAGACCTGCACAGACAACACACTTCAATTCTGGACTCCACGCTGCACAGATCGAGCTCTCCCTCTCTCACGCAGTCTACACACGATGCCACGTGACAACGCATAATAGACTTCACATTCACTTAGTATTCTTATGAACATTCACCTAGTATTCTTATTAATTTGTAATTATGAATTTAGTTTTATCTAGTCAAATTAAAAATCAGTTATCTGCACCAAAAGTCTTCTGATCATTTAAACAACGAAATGTGGTGGTCACGTGTCATATTCCACACGCAACGCGATGCGTGCCCCACATAATGGTGAGCCGGACGTGATCAGAAACAAACAGGCGACCACGTGAAGAAAAAACCATTGCTTCATCCCGTGCCGACAACCGCAGCCATTGGACAGCACAACAGCCACCACTTCATCTCGTGCCAGCAGCCGCAGCCCCAGCCACACCAGCGTCCACTGCTTGAGACTGCCAGCAGCCATCGTTCCAGCAACCAGCCGGGAAATGATGCCGACCCTAACCACGCCAATCAAGGAGGAAAGTAACGGCCTGCGAGGACCATCGACACGAGATCGACGCAAGGACACGACTCCTATCAAGGTAGGTGCAATCAGCATTTCAAACACGCGCGACTTAACATTGTCAAGAGACAAATCAGCCATTGTTCTGTGCTAATTGCCCGTAGTCACTCCCGCTCCTAATTTTCTTCCGGCAAATTCGATACGACAACATGTCCGTCGATCAAACAGAGAATCCGGCCCCCCAAATCGCCCGCGTGGTGATCAAACCGCCTCCGTTCTGGCAGACGAACCCCAACCTCTTGTTCGCGCAACTCGAGGCGCAGTACGAATTGGCTAATATCAGCACGGACCACACGAAGTGCAACCACCTAGTGGCCGCTATCAAATCCAATATCCTAAACACAGTACAGGATATCGTAATTAATCCACCTGCGCGAACAAATACCCTACACTGAAGCAGCACCTAATTGAATTTGTGGAAAGCGAATCTTCTAAAATTGGCACGCTTCTCCAAGACCTGGAGCTGGGCGATCAACGCCCCTCTTATACGACAATAAAACAATCAACCAAGAACGACAAACGTCCCATTCCTTGGACCGAGGAAGCGAATAAAGCCTTTGAAACTTGCAAAGAAGACCTAGCGAACGCCGCCACCTTAAATTACTTTGCTCCCTCTCAAAAGCTTTCCCTGATGGTAGACGCATCAAACGTCGCCATTGGAGCAGCGTTAGACGCAGAAGGAAACAAACCTCTTGCTTCTTATTCTCGCAAATTAAAACCGGCAGAGCTGAAGTATTCTACATACGATCGCAAACTGCTCACAATCTACGCCGCAATCAAGCAATTTCAGCCCGAACTCGAAGGACACACTTTCACGATCTACATCTATCATAAACCTCTCACTTATTCACTTCAAAAAAGCCAGAGTCTTGTTCCCCCCGGCAACTCCGCCACTTAGACTATATCGCGCAATTTAGCACAGACATACGGCATTTCTCCGGCCTCGACAACGTGGTCGCGGACACGCTCTCCCGTGTCGCTTAATTGCGCCTACCACACCTGGACTACACAGCCCAGGCCCAAACCACCGACAGCGAGCTGAGGTCAATACTCACCGACAACAAAACATCATTGAACCTACCCGGACCCCAATCCAGCAGTTCCCAATTCCAGCCGGCCATTTTCAACACGTCCACATCGATCTGGTGGGCCCGCTTCCGCCATCCGAAGGCTGCCACTACCTATTGACCTGCGTGGATCGCTTCACACGCTGGTCGGAGGCCACGCCAATAAGTGACATCAGTGCCCAAGCAGTGGCGCGAGCATTCACATCCATGTGGATCACTCGTTTCGGCGTTCCCCACACAATCACCACAGACCAGGGACGCCAGTTTCAGAGCCACCTCTTCTCTAGCCTCAGAACCATGCTGGGCGTCAGCCACATCCGCATCACTCCCTATCACCCAGCATCCAACAGACTCGTCGAACGCTTTCACCGTTCATTGAAGCAAGCACTAAGATGTCACCGCAACCAGTGGACCGAGGCCCTCCCCCTGGTCTTACTGGGAATCTGATCTTCAATCAAAGAGGATTTGAACACCACCTCAGCCGAGATGGTGTATGGGCAAACGCTCTGCCTCTCCAGAGAATTCTTTCAACCACCCACCACATTGCCTGTCAGCCCACCTGATTTCTTCCAGAGCCTGCGGCGCACCATGGAACACCTACGCCTGATACCGTCCTCCGCACACTCTCAACCGAGATGCTTCATCCACCCGGCACTGGAACGCTGCTCTCATGTGTTCGTTCGTAACGATTCCGTCAAACCTTCCCTGACCCCACCTTCCAAACTCATCACAATAGACATCAACGGACGTAAATCAACCGTCAGCGTCGACCGCACCAAGCCTGCATTCCTGTTAGCAAACCCAGATTATATCACCACCACACCAAAATCTGCAACGCCTTCACCGCAAACACCCACCCCGCCAGTGAGTGCACCAGTCACCACCCGGTCAGGCAGACAGGTCCGGTTCAACCCGATATATTTATAACTGTCCGTACCGTCCGGTACTTGGGAGGGGAGTACTGTGGCAATCCTCTGCTTCGACAGAAGTCACCACCAGACAACGCTTCCACTATCTCGCAGCCGCAAGACCACAACGAGATATCCTGTGGCAGATGACGGAGACATGCATAGACAACACACTTTGCTTCTGGACTCCACGCAGCACAGATTGAGCTCTCCCTCTCTCACGCTTCCACGACGTCTACACACGATGCCACGTGACAACGCATAATAGACTTTCTGAACATTCACCTAGTATTCTTATTAATTTGTAATTATGAATTTAGTTTTATCTAGTTAAATTAAAAATCAGTTATCTGCACCAAAAGTCTTCTGATCATTTAAACAACGAAATGTAGTGGTCACGTGTCGTATTCCGCACGCAACGCGATGCGTGCCCCACACCCTTTACTAGAACCCTCCTCACTGATCACAGTGACTGCAGTACATACAAATGATATTCCTTCTAGCACATCAGTCTGAAGGATTCCATCATAAGGCCGATCTGCGAAGGAGTGTTGCTGGAAATCACATCGGGGCAGCGCCCTTCTCGGAATTTTACATCTAGTGTGATCTCCTGTTTAATGTTGATACAACCACCATTCACTCCTCGCACCATCACATCGACTTCATGAATGGGGGCCTGCAATGATTGGCGGCACAGTTCGTCATCTAGGAATGACACCTGCGATCCAGTGTCAACTAGCATATCGATTAACTATCCTTGGATCATGACCCCCACTCAGTATAATCGATCCTTTCCTCTTTTCAGTACAATAGGGCCATTTTCTTCTGGCGCGGCCCGAGCTGAATCCTGCTGCCTGGCCTGCCGGCAGTCTCAGGCAAGATGCCCTGGCACCCCGCATTTAATGCATGCGAGGTCTCTTTTAGTAGCACGGATTTTCCCACTACCCTCTTTCAGCAATTTCTCCATCATATAACGTAACTCTTTCAGTTCTGCTTGCATGGACACTCTCGCTCCACCGGCTTTCCTGCGGCACTAGTGAAACCCTTAGCACGTTTTTTGAGTTGCGGTGCTGAAGGCAATTCCTTATCGTCGGAGTCCAACACCCCAGACTCCAATTCTACACCACTGCTCTTCCCATGATGATTACGTTCCAGTTCTTCTGACTCCATGGCGCATTTGATGGCCTCCTCGAAAGATTTCGGGGCAGTCGCCTTTAATAATTTTTTGTGGGGAAGCAATGTTCCACGGCAAAAGTGTTCCAACAATAACTGCTCCCTAAAGTATAATAATTGTGGGTTTATTCATCTGTTAACATAATATAATAATAAAAAATCAATAAACATAAATAAAAAGGAAATAAAAGGAGAAGAATAACGAGATCTTTCGTCCTGACCTCAGGACCTGAAAGAGTACCGGCCAGCTGCGCTGTCGTTGGTCATACTTCAGCCAAAAAGCGCAAGCTGCCGTCAATACCTCAATCCCCTTGCCTGCTCCAAGCCGCAGTACCCTAATACCAAACACAATACACTCACCTATGTTAACACACAGCACTATAGTTTTGCTTAATTCCAAAATACGGGAAATTAAGGACTTGCGAGTCCCTGTTCGGGCGCCAATATGTGCAAAACGCTAAAGCGAGACCAGGCTAGAGGCAACTCCCACGCGGTCGGGTGCGTGGTTGTTTGGACTCACAGGAGAAGATGGTAATTAATACGACACAACAGCACTGGCTTAACATCAGGTAGCATATTTATTAAACACTAATTAAGAAAGTACAATTTAACCAACATAAATGATAAGGAGTACTCCCAACAACATTAATCTCTTAATCGTAACAATAGAGACCCCGGGGCCACACAAACTCAAAACCCACGGATTTGCCTCCCCTTAACAAGCTTCTACCAGTCTTAAGGTATTCCACAGGTACTTATATACAGGGTGGTCATAAATTATTAAGCACATATTGACAGTGAATATTTTATCAACCAAGAAATGTACACACTTCTTGTGAACATCATTGAAAAGTACAACTCAAACAGTTTTTTCCCGTAATATTCCGAAGTTACAGCATTTCCATGTGTGCTCCTGCAGTGACTCGCAGAATATCCATTCGATATTCGATTTCACGCCATGTATTCCGCAGCATTTCAGGTGTCACTGTTGCAATGACGGCCACAATCCTTTCCTTCAATTCATCAAGATCACGCACTTTGCTGGAGTACACGCGGTCCTTTACATATCCCCACAAGAAAAAATCGAGTGGTGTGATGTCAGGAGATCGCGGAGGCCATGAAATCGGCCCCCCGCGGCCAATCCAACGACCAGGAAATTGTTCATCCAGGTATCGCCGTACAATCGTTCCCCAGTGTGGCGGTGCACCATCCTGTTGAAAAATAACATCTGGTTGTCCTTGTTCAAGCTGCGGTATAGCATAACATTGCAGCATGTCAAGGTACGTGATGCTATTCACCGACTGCTCTGTGAAGAAGAATGGTCCAATCACTTCATTGACAGTCAACGCGCACCACACGGACCTTTGGACTGTCTCTAACATGTTCACGGACTTCATGAGGGTTCTCTGATCCCCAAATGCGACAGTTGTGTCTGTTCACACGCCCGGAAACATGAAATGTTGACTCATCTGAGAAAGCCACTTTATCCAAGAACGTGTTGTCCACATCAATTTTGTGCAGAATGAGCTCCGCGAATGCAAACCGTTGCGGTTTATCGTCGGGCTTTAGTTCCTGAACAATCTGAACTTCGTAGGCATACAATTTCAAACGCTTATGCATCACTTTCATCACCGTAGATCGTGGGACTCGCAATTCCAAGCTGGCGCGCCGAGTTGACTTCGTAGGGCTCCGTTGGAACGCATCTTGCACCTTCTCAATGACTTCCTCACTGACGGTAGGCCTACCAGCACCTTTCTTGTGGGCTACGCTTCCAGTGTCCTTAAACTGCTGATACCACCGCTTTATGGAATCCTTTCCAGGAGCAGGTTGTCCATATTCCAAGCGGAATTGCCGTTGAACTGCTATCACGGATTTCTGCTCATGAAACCAAAGAATGCACATTGCTTTCTGCTGCACGGTCGCCATTTTCGCGTTTTGTGTTCCTACACCAAACAGTGCTACCGCCTGGTGGTGATAGTGACACCTGACAAACTGTTTGAGTTGTACTTTTCAATGATGTTCACAAGAAGTGTGTACATTTCTTGGTTAATAAAATATTCACTGTCAAAATGCGCTCAATAATTTATGACCACCCGGTATTACCCCTCTTATGTTAAATATTACAATGCTCTTTCAAATTTAAAACAGCTTTATTAGACAGGAAGTCTTATTATGCTAGTTTACTGTAAGGACTGCAGGCACTTCTCAATTGAAGACTGTATTTACTTTTGCTCTGTGTTATGTGGCACAAGTGGCATACTTACACATACGGGTTTTTATGTCTAAGTACGATTGGCCAGAACGGGTCAGGCCCTCCTTTTTGTTTTTCGGCCTTCTTGATAGCTAGTTTTTAAAATTTACCGTGCTTAAGGTGAGCCCCGGGGGAAAAAGGCAGGAACCTCCGTTAAGTATTCTCTTCGTTAAAATAGTCAGTCTGCCACGTTACGAAGCCAATCGCACCTATGACTCCTCTTAGCAACCCTTGTACATGACAAAGTGTCAGACAAATTACAATTATCTGCACCTGGTCCTTGCAATACGCCTAGCCAGCTAGAAAACTTCAAGTAATCTCATTACAGCTAATTATTTTAAGCTACACATCCATTTAGCATAAACATTCAATTTTAAACACTGACAAACTAGTCTATTCAGAGAGCGGAACTAAAACAATATCCTTCCGCCGTTTCTCTTAATGTTCACGTGGGCAGAGGGCACAGACTCCAGCGGGCATGCGGAGATAGAATAATGAGCAGTCACAGATGTGGGACCTTTGTATAACCAGTTAATACGGAATTTAATCTGTTCAGGTGCCTAGCAATAACATGTTAAAATAAGTTAATTATAACAAGGAACTGTCTCATCTGAGTAGTTATCTTATTGGCGTTGGTTTCTCAACTTTGAAGACAGTAATAATCTCTAACACATGGTTTCGGCAGCGCCATCACATTCTTACGGGCAGCATTATAAGGCAACTATATAAACCCGTTTTTGGCTTAATGGCTTTATTATGGAGATATTAGTAACCAAGAAATTAACACTGGCTTTAATGGCATATGATCACAAGACGTTACATGCTTCTTTTCCATAGAACATCGCTTTAACCGGTAACTCTTTCGTTACCTACTCGCTGCGCCTTTTCCTCTCTCTCTCTCTCTCTCTCAACGCATATTCTTTTTTTTTTTTTTTTTTTTTTTTTTTTACATAATAATCAACATTAAAAACAAATGCTCAGATTCCCTGAATCCGATCCCAACAAAGGTATTTATGACTCAACAGACACTGCATTGTCGCAGCATCCACTCTTCTTACAACAATATGTAAAATCCACGACAATTATAACAACTTAATAAACAATAACAAATCTTAAGACTAAAGTTAACAACCGGTATTAAAGGCATTAAAACTGAAGGGAACTAACGCGTGGAGCAGTTTTCTTAAATCCGCCACAACATCCACCCTCGATTAAAAAATCGATTTATTAAGCCTTATTTCCCGCATACAATTAAACCACCTATTTCCCATTACGATATACCATGCTCCCAATACCTCGTGAAAAGAAAAGAAAATAACCAAACACTCACATTGACTACAGCCATAATATATTTAGCAAATGAAGTACATATTCCCATACATGAAAAAAAAAAAAAAATTACAAAGAGAAAAAAAAATGTATTGAGAACAGGATTTGAACCGGTACCTGCAAAACAGAAATCGAGTGTTTTGCCACTAAGTCACACGACAGAAATCTATCCCGTAATTCCGACATTTATAAAGTGTAGTCAATTATAACAAACTGTCTGAATTTTTGTTTCGGAAAATTTTGAGAAGTGTGTCGAATGGCTTTGCTTGGGCGTTTAATTTGGTGATGAAAGCTACATGTAGAACTCTTTTATCATCTGATTTGATGATGTACTTGGGAGTCTCCCTTTCAAATGCATATTGCCCAGGAGGTGGGCCGAGCCGGCATACCACAGGAGCGACAGGCAACATCCTGTCACAAAGTGATGACACTCAAAAACAACATATGTTTGGGGGGGGGGGGGAAATGGACTTTGATGCATCCCTTCTGTAATATACCTTCAGTTCTGTGTGGTTCCTACCAACCAGCTGCAAGATTCGAACACGTAATTGACTCGTGTGACTGGTCAAAGTGAGGGGAATGAACTCTTCGAAATGATCAAAATCTTTAGCCTCAGTTATGTTACTGCCTTCGCTAAAGAGAAAATTGTAAATCTTTGATGTTATTTATGGATGATTGAATGAACAAAAGCACTCATGGACGAAGATCTATTGTTATAAACATTGATATTATACAGAGTAATGTCACATTATTATGACCACCAGCTAATATCCCAAATAACTGCTTTTAGTGGCACGGACAGGAGCTAGACAGCGTGGCAGTGAGTCAATAAGATTCTGGTAGGTTTCTACTGGTAGCTGTTGTCATGCAGACTGTATAGCATCCGATAGCTGCTGAAGGGTATGCGGTGGTTGTTCCATAGCACGCACATGACAATGGAGGTGATCCCAAAGGCACTCGATTGGGTTGAGATTTGGGGAATTAAGGGGTTAGGGTAGTACTTGGAACTGTTGGTCGTGTTCCTCAAACCACCCCCGAACAATTGCAGCTGTATGAAACGTCGCATTGTCTTGCTGGAATGTGCCATCTGGCAAGACAGTTGCCATGTATGGGTGTAGTTGATCTGCAATTATGGATAAATAACCGAATCGATTGAGAGTGCCTTCCCAGGTGTCAGTGGGCCCAGACAATGCCATGAGAACACTCCCCACAACAATGGTTGCAGGATGCTTGTTCTCAGAGGTTTCTCGCCTCACCTGCCAACGGCCATCATTTCTGTGGGGCAGAAATCATGACTCATCGAAGAAGGCAACCTTTTCCCAGTCAGAAGTGGTCCAGTTTCCGTACTGTTGGGCAAATTGAAGCCTTTTTTGGCGATGAACCTTCATCAGCAAGGGTGCGGTGACCATCCGTCTGCTGCGGAGGCCCATACGTAGTAGGGTCCTCTGTATTGTGGTTTTAGAGACATGTCTGGTAGCACGTTGGCTTGAGTGGTAACTTGGTCCACTGTAGCAGACGTTCACCTCTCTCATCAACGGCACGTGGTGCTCCACAGTTCCCATACAGTTTATTCTGAACAGTCCCATTTTCTCAGTCATGGTACACTTTAACTACAACAGCACGAGAACAGTTCACACACTGTGTGGTTTCCAAATACTGCCACCCTTGGCCCAAAAGCCGATTATCATCCCCTTTTCCAGATCTGATAAATCAAGTTTCTTATCCATTACAGCAATGAGTGATATGTTTTTAACATAGTGGAAACTTACCTTAGATATGTTGGGATAGTTTGTTATATCAGTATTGTTAAGAGATTAAGTTTTATCGTATTAAGTTTTGTAGTGTCAAGAGATAGTGCTACTTATGTAAGAGTTTAACTGTCCCCCCCCCCCCCATTACTGTTAAAAATAGAAGCATTATAAGTTGTGTTCTAATGAAAGAAAGAAGCTCTTAGAAGGCCTTGTGTTATGTCAACAGGAATGTACTTAACTCGATAGTATTCTTGTTTTTAGTGTTTTGACTCCGATTGAATTAATTAAATATTTTCAGTTTTTCTGCTTGTTGCAAGTATTATTTTAGTCACCATTTACATTGAAAGAGCAATCCACAACCAATGGTAGCAGAGGTCCGTGGTTATCAAGAGAAATCGAGAAATTTCTTCTTTTTGGTGAGACAGAATTTTTAGAAGAAAATCGCCAAGATCTTCTATCTGAAGTAGAAAATAAATTGTGACATTCCATGTCAGTTTGGGATGCTGCATATGTCCGGCGGGAATTTCATTAGTATAATTCCGATGGTGCTTGGTTGTGAGAGAGGATGCGTGTATGTGTGTTAGTGGGATGTGTTGCTTTATGGTTTGATTTCATGCATTTATCATTGTTGTTGTTTTAAGTAATTATTTTAAGAAGGGGAATGAAACTTGCGTGCTGTGTTGTATGTTTTAGTCGTGTGTAGAGATTTATTACGTTATGTATCAGATCTTCAGCGTTGTTATCATTAATAGTTGTTTTCGTGTCTTTTGTTGAGAGCTGGGATTGTTGTGTGGTTAAAATTCTAAAAGATTAACCCAGCTTCTCAGCAGAGGATTGTTGCGTCGATTTAAGGAATGTTGTTGTTTTGTCGTATTGTCTAGAGTTGTTGTTGATTGTATGCGTTCCTTTTGAGCGGGTAGAAAAAAATTCTCCTGTGGCAAGGAGACGTGTTGTCGGCCATAGTGAGAATGGAATGCTGTCGAACTTTATGCCTTATGAGTTACAAAATATAAGGATCCGCATCTATATAAGAAAATGGATGCACAAGGCTTAAGCAGAATAGAGACGCTAAATACACAAAATTATTCAATTTGGAGTTTGAGATTGTCGCATTACTTAAAGGTAAGCATTTATATCATATACTGGAGGAAGACGAGCCAGACGAACATTCTAAAGACGGAGCAAAATCGAAAAAATGGGAACTCTGGTCGAAGGAAAATAATGAGGTCTATGCAGTCATTATTCTTTCAATCTCTCCAGATCAAGCCTTAGCCATTTGGGAAAAAATCGAGCAAAGGATACATGGGAATGTTTACAGAAAAGATATGCAGGGTTGGAATTCCAGAAAAAAACCAAACTCAGGAGAGAGAGCGCACGGCTTAGCAAGCTAAGTGATGAAACAAGGGATGGTTATCTGCTGAGATGCCAAAAACTAGTTAATGAGTTAACTGAGTGTGGAGAACGTGTTCAAGATCAAGAGTTAATAAGTTACATAATAGAAGGTGTACCGAGAAAATATGCTCAGGTGGTTACCTCACTGTACTCTAAATCAGATGTAAGTTTTGAAATGGCCAGAGATGCTTTAATTCATTTTGAGGAAAATTATATACTCCAATCAGAAGACACAAAAGCGTTTAATGCGCAAGAATATAAAAAGAAAATTAAATGCTTTACTTGAAGAAAAATCGGACATAAATCTCGTAATTGTTGCCATAGAAATAGATCGACTAAGGAAGGATCATTTCGACATTTTAAGACTAGTGATTCAGAAAAGATAGGGAATAATAAGATATTAAATAGCTACTCAAACGCATCCAAGAATCACAAAAAGTATAATAATAAAAAAAAAGAGAAGAAATTACCAACTTTAAGCGAGAAAATGCATTTCATGCAAATACCCTTATTGGGGATGAAGAAAATATGAATGAAAGTTTATTCAAGGTGACATGGATAGTGGATTTGCCAAGTTCTTCTCATATGATAAATGATGATTGTAAATTGATTAATACTGTTCCAGAATTTATACCAATAGTAACCGCTGAAGAAGATCAACAAATTGAATCGAAGGAGAGAGGATCACTAAAGGGATTTACTGAAACAAAATATAATACAAGAATACCAATTAAAATGGATGACGTTTTAGTGGTACCTGACCTAAGAGAAAACTTAATGTCCGTGTCACAGCTGGTATTGAAAGGAAATAAAGTTATCTTTGATGAAAATGGAGTAACCATAATCAACCAACAACCAGCCAAATGAAAGCATCAGGTTTATTAAAAAGAAATGCGTTCATGATAGATATGCTAATTAATAGTTCGAAGTATGAGGAACGATGTATGTCCGCAAACTGTGTTGACCTCCAGATATGGCATCAAAGGTTAGGACACATTAATGAAAAATAACGACACCGGTCTACCTGTCAAGACGTTCTCTGGTGACGAACGTTCCTTCAGATTAACTTACACTTAGAAAACTAAAGTGACAGTGCATTCGAATGCACACCGCCATTGCCCCATGGAGTGTCGATGGGCTCACCGGCCATGCACGGAACGGCGCGTATGTTTTAAAACACACCAAGATGAAGTTTTACGCTTCGAAATTCACAAATTAATTGTGATGAAATAGTTTTAATTATGCATCATAGACATCACAATGTGTGAATCATTGAAAACAGGGCCGCATGCATTTGAGAATGCATTCTTCTCCATGGCTCAGGACTTCGCCTGTTTCGCCCAGTAAAAATCATAGGAATGAATGCAACACAAGAAAAAAAATATAACCACCAAATGTTTAAATTGCACGCACAAAAAACAGAAATAAATTCCAAGAAGACAACGCAACAATTGTTTGCTGGAAGCTGGGATGAATCTCTGAGAACATCTGACAACAATCAGCCCCCAACAAACAAAAGAGCAACCAACCGACGCTGTATAAATGACAGAAATATCGATGAACATACATTAAAAAAATGACGGAAATATCGATGACATACAGATGAACATAGAACCTCCTCCTTTTTGAAGTCGGTTAAAATAGAGCAATTGACAAATTTCATTGTTATATTTGAATTCAGCATAGAAATTTAAAACATTTTTTTAAAGCAGCATTGTCGGGGCAGCAACAATCTGTCAACACCAAAACGATAATAGTAAATCGAAAATATAACAACAATTAATAAAATAAAACCCCTTTAACCCTACACCACACACAAAACTTAAACGGCAAAACCAACACGAAACAAAAGACGCACCAAAACGCAACACAAACGAACTCAACGAACACAACCAGGGGGCGCCCCCCCCCACTCGCACATTACGAATACAAACACAATTCTCTAATCAATTAATCACCCAGAAATGTTCCCCACACATAGGCATCCCACACTGACATGAAATGCCACACATGAATACATGACTAAAAGGCGAAGTAACAGATGGCCTTTTGTGTTCTTTCTCAATTCATAAGATTGCTCTGCCATTGCTGCATTCATAATTTGGATGACCATATATTCATGCTGGAATGAGAAAAAGCATCGTCTACGACGACTGTTTTTGATGAGTGCTGCAGAAAGTCTTGTGATACCACACATGCAACAGAGGAAAGTTTCACGAGGACTATAAAGTAGAACTCAGAGAGCAATCTCCTCATTTGAAAAAACAGCAGGCACATTCTGGCCAGGCTACTACAAGTTCTGAGATAACAGAAGACAAAATAAGAAAGAAGAGATGCTATCAATGCCCAGCAAAAAAAAGCAAGAAAGCAAAACAGATTTGTTCCAGCTGCAAACAAAATATATGTAATGAACATTCTGCTGTTACTCGCTTATGCTTCAATTTCAAAAATCAAAATTAGTGAAGAGAAAAAATAATTCCTTTACAGAACTCAAAAATTATTTCTTTTACAGCATTTTTATTCAGTTTTATATCACTTACATGATTAGTTGATTACTGCTTACCTCATATCTGAAATATATACTTAATCATTTAATATTATAATAATCACGGTTTGTTGAAAGCAATTTGGATTTTTTCATGAAACTTGTAATTGGCGTTTTCCGAGTTTGGCTTTTGCACCAATTCATTCTTATCTGTACCAGGACTTCAAGAAAATGTTCACACAAAGGTATTTAGTAATGTATTACAAATAAATTAGAAAAATATAGTTAAAGTTTATTCCATTATTTCCTGAACATATACACAAAAAATAGATTAGAGAAACAGAAAAAAACCCGATTCCTGAGTGCAAAACGTATGGGGGTCTGTTGGACCCCACCTTGCCCGGTTATGTCAGAAAAATAGGTTGCCAGGACTAGGGTTAATCTACATAATAACGGTTAATAACAAACTTAATTCCACTAACTTAAATCAGCTTGGAATTAATGCTTTGTTCCCACCAGGCACATGTGACACCCACCGACATGGAATGTCACAAAATAATTAAAAGTATACCATTATAAAACAATCTGCTGAATTTTTTTTTTTATCTGTTGTTATTATTACAGCATCATACTCGAAGAAGAGCACTCTTTGTCCGACGTGGAAAAAAGCTTGGCTTCACTGCTGATCTTATATTTCATTTTTGTTACAGAAATTAAAACAAAACAAATACAGGAATTTCCTGCTTCACTTTTCAATTATATTCATTCTATTATTCTGGTTGCTTGCTCAAATTTTCAGGGGCATAGTGTTCACAATTTAGTACATCTGCCCTCGTTTATAATGACATCGGTTATCACTGATCCGGGTTATCACATCCCATGATTGTGAACCCTATTATGCTTTTTATGGACTGATCTGTGTTATCATAAGTTGGCGAACTGTCATGGTAATAGCAGCAACTCGCAAGAGATGGCAGCACAGCTAGTAAGTAGTCTACTATAATGTGATCCCATTTTCAGAGCCCAAAAAAATCAGTAAAAATTTTACCCTCTTGTATAATGCGATCCCCATTTTTTGATTCGTCGCTAATTTATGAGAAATAAAGTATGCAAGAACGTACAGAAAAATCTCCATTTCTTACGTTTGAAAAACAAATAACCAGGAATCTATACAATTAAAGAACTTCAAAATCTGATTCATTATCGCCTGTTTCTTCAAAAAGTTTCTTAATACAGTACAGATGGTGGTTTGTTAAAAAATAATAAAAAATTATTTAATTTGGAAGACGACAAAAATGATACAGTTACAGTAGATTACATTAAACTTTTCTTGTATGTTCATTTTTTTAAATTATTAAAGTACGCATTATTTATTTATTTATTTATTTATGAATTGGATCCAATACGTCCATCCAGGGCCTGTATGGCCAGAGGCCAATGAGTTGGGTCCCTGGGTGGACCTGCATTCACGACTGCTGTATGATGGTCACAGCAGCCGGGGGGGGGGGGGGGGGGTT
>JAHWFO010093546.1:157410-183456 GCA_023313115.1 Rhysida immarginata
TGTAGTTTTGTAGTTGTCCAGTATTAAAGGGCATTTTATATCAAACAACATGCAATCTTCGTTTACACATCATTTACGCATCATTAATAGTAAGATTTCTTGAAAAGGACATGGATTATTTGGTGCCATGTTGGAATAAATGTTTAGGCCACTATGGTTCCTTTATCAAATGATAGTGTGATATCATTTGCAAACATAATAAATTTTAATATATTTAGCTGTGCATGTTTTTCTGTAAATCAAAAATTCACCTTACTTTTTGATACACCTTTGTATTTTATGTATTAAACATTAAAATTAAATATCAATAAGTGTGTTTAATTTTATTTAGTGGTAATATTTGGGAAGTTGGAAGGAAGCATGGGCTCTTTGAACAAAACCCATAGGTTCTTTTATTCATTTATCACAATTTTGCTTATCACGGCGGGTTTTTTTTTTTTTGGAACCAAACCTCCGTGATAAACGAGGACACATGTATAACTATTTATTATAAATTTGTTAATCACCCATAAAGCAATGTAAAGTCACTGCTAATCTGGTACAACCAACCATTACAACAAGATATGATAATATAAAAGCTGTATGAGGGGCGTTTTTTTATTTTGAATTTCCCAGCCTTGCATCAAATCTTGTAACAAACTTATGTAAAATTATCTTCATTTTCATTTACAGGCAATCCTTCCTTTGCACAGCAGCATGGAATAGAAGTCCCCATAATGATACACAGAAGTGCAGGCATGCCTGTGGTACAAAAATAAACTAGCCAGCAAACATAAGTTTATGTCCTAAATAAGTATAATGTGAATGACATAAACGTAATGAAATGTAATGAGAAATAATCTGGCACATGGCATATTTCCAATTAATCATATTTACCATGTGTCGTGAACAAAAATTTTCCCAAAGTTATTTCTTTCCAAGTAACAGACGACCAAATATCTGACGATGATCAATTTTAACGTTACAATCTAGAAACAAATAATTTAATAAAACACATAATGCAAAGTGATATTAACATTGGAAACAGTATAATGAAAAACAATTCACTTGCATGATTTACATTAAATAAATCACATGTGCGTAAACTACCTTTAGCACATCCAAGTACAATCTTTGTTTTTTTAAGCTTTATGCACGATTCAGATTCACTTGATTCTCTTATCAGTTCTCCCTATTCTTCTTCGTTATCCGACATTTTCAGTTAGCGTGATTTTTACCACGATAACCTATACACAACATATGATCAATCAATTAAGTAATATTCTGACAAAATTTTATTTCAACAGCTCATGACGTTAATTTGACACATTTATGCCTAAATACAAAGAAATTGCTACAGGGCCAGAAATCTCTAAGAATGTCCTGACGGTAAGGAAAACTATTTGATTGTTACTGGTCTTGATTTACCTAATCTTTAGTTAAGAAATGAATGCATTCCAAATCTCGACAATCGAGCAGTGGAGTGAAGAATCAATTGCGAGTGGTACTGAAGCAGAGCTCCCAAACTCACTCTTCACATGTATAGACCAGGGGAATTACACTGAGGTAGGTGAGAAGCCTGAAAAAACCCCGAAAGTCCTCTTCAAGAAGATTGAAGAATATTCCCCTCATTCTGGGGATAAAAAGGTTGATTGAAGATTGTCATAGAAAGGGGGGGGGGAGCCAGAGGTGAACTAGGCTATCCAATAATCGGGGAAGATAACATTCCTGACATCGTCGAAGTTAACTTCCAGGACATGGCTGGGCAAGCAATGTTTTAAGCGTTTCCTGTAGTCAGAAGGCTTGTGAATTACAGACACCAACTTATTCCTGTGATTAAGTATCTTCGGGAGCATAGTCATTATCGTATCCTGTACGAACTTGCCAATATGCGTCATCCCTAGATCCTCATGGACGACATTATTGTTGGCTACTCTACGATCAAGTTTCACAATTGCTCTCAGAGTAATATTTTGGAATGTCTGCAGCTCCTTCCACCTTGTTTTGCACACAGAAGCCCAAGCTGGCATACCATGAAGCAAGATTGTGCGGATGATCATTTTGTAGATGAGCAGCTTGTTATCAATGTCAAGAGCACTGTTATGACCAAGCAACGCGATCAGACTGAATTTGGCCCTCTTTGCCATATTCAGTGCGTAGGAAACATGTTGATTCCAGGTGAACCTAGAATCGATCACCACACCAAGGTATTTATATTCTTTGACCCAGTCGAGCTTATTTCCGTACAGGGTAAGCAAACCTGGGGGGTTTCTGCGTTTGTTTGTGAAGAACATAGCCTTGCACTTGCCAACATTTAACTTCAGCCTCCATCTGTTGAACCATTTTTCGTAGAGATGCAGCGCTTTCTGCAAGCGAGAGATGACATGGGCAGGAACACGGGCAAAGGTTAAGATGGCCGCATCATCAGCGTAGAAGTACAGCTTACATTTGTCGGGTTTTGGAAAGTCCTGGATAAAAAAATTGAACAAGGCTGGTCCCAGAACTGACCCCTGTGGGACACCGGCTTTAACCACACATGATTGGGAGAGGGAGTCACCAATTTTAGCTCGAAAAGACCTGTCTGAGAGGAATGAGCGGACCAGCATGATAAGGTCGTCTGGAAATCCAAATTTTATCATTTTACAAATGACACCATCATGCCAAACTTGATCGAAGGCCTTGCAAATGTCTAGGAAGATAATGCCACCATATAGAGACTTGTTAAGAGAGTTTTTGGCGTCGACAGCAAGCCACCATATTTGCATTTGGCAAGAGTGGTCCGTACGGAAACCAAACTGCTCATCACGAATAAGATCATTGGCAGAGCAGAATTCATTGAACCTTTTAAGAATTGTCCGTTCTAGAACCTTAGACATAGTTGGTAAAAGGCTGATGGGCCTGTAACTTGCAGGCAATGAAGGGTTAAGACCTGGTTTAGGAATGCTTAGGATAATTGATTCTTTCCAGCCAGTAGGGAAATATCAGTGTTTCCAGCAGTCATTAATTAGTGTAACGATGTCAAGAATCAGGTTGGAAGGTAGATTTTTAAGTGCATTATTTGTGATGGCATCCATTCCAGGGGCTTTCTTATTCTTGAGTTTCTTGATGATCTCGACAATTTCCATCGGGTAGATTGGTCGCTCTATAGGGGCATGCCGACCCTCATAAAAATTGCAGCACATATTGCGAACCTCGCTGATTGCATGCTCTCCGTCAGGGGTGTCTGGATTGGGGTGATAAATTGATTGCTAAGTGATTCAACAATTAATTGAGCTTTATCTTGGTCTGTAGTAGCAAGAGTAGTACCATCTGGAGAAGACAGGGGTGGGAATTTCGTTTTCTTACGCTTAAGAGCTCTAATCATAGTCCAGAGAGAGTTGTCATGAGTTGAGAGATTCTTCAATTTGCTCGTCCATTTTTGCACTTGTAGCTCTCTTACTTTTTCGTGGACCCTCCTAGAAGGCCTATTATATTTTCTCTTAAAGATGGGATCACGTGTACGCTGCCAAAGTCTTCGGAAGGCATTCCTCTCTGCAATAATTTGCCTAATACTTGGAGGAAGATCGAGATGGTCAGGATATTTAGGATCTATAGGGCAAGCACTAGCAGACATCGCATTGTTGATGTTATTGGTAATGTCTTTGACTCTATCATTGATTTCATTGGTGCTGGAGGCATTCGCTGTGTAGTTATTTCTAGTTTTAAGGAGGTCACGAAAGAGTTTCCAATCCCGCATTACAGGAAGCCGATTCAGGATGTCCATATTTAAGCCATCGAAGTTAAGGGCAACTGGAAGATGGTCTGATGTTAAATCGTCCACCGTGTATATATTGAACGGTTTGAAGAGACCCCTGAGAATAGCAATATCCAGGATATCGCTCGTGGGCGAATGATCACAATAATATGTATGTTTGATTGGACCGATAGTGACAGTGTCCAGCTAGTTCTGGATGTAACCATATAAAATAGCACCATTGTGATTAATGCATCTGTAATTCCAGTGAGGGTGTTTCGCGTTTAGATTGCCTGCCAAAACAACAGGAAAATTACCAGAGAGGAACTCGTCGAGCTCGCAGGGGTCAATCGCATGCCCTGGGGAATTATAAAGCGTAACAAGCTTCACCCAGCCAATCGTGAGGTCCTTGATGAGAATAGTTGCCGCCTCCATTCTCGAATAGTTCGGGGTAATGACTTCAACATGCTCAATACCTTCTCTAACTATAACAGCCGCTCCACCAGAGAAATTATGAGCAGGATTTTTCGGGAGTCTGTCCTTACGATAGACTATGTATCCAGGCAGCCTGAATAACCGTTCCGTCTTGAGGTGCGTTTCACAGACAAAGGCGATATCGATTTTGTTTCTCGATAGAAAGTCGAAGAACTCCTCTCTCCTACGTTTACCTTGATTAACTACTTTGAAGCTGTTGCTAGCCATAATTAAGCTTTAGGGAATGATTTGACAATTTGTGGAATAGACTTTCCGATTTCTTCATATAATTTTAGCATCGCACCTATTTTCTTGTTCATATCTTGTAAATCCGAAGGGTTGAAGCCTTTATCAACAGTTTTTGAAACCACGGATGCATAGGATCTCCCTACAATAGTCTTAAGGTGCCAACACACATATCCGACTTTGACGCGCACGGTTTTCATCCGACTTGAAGCGACACCAGAGTGCATGCGACTAGCAAAACACACATTTCCAACTTCCGCGCGCACGACTTTCAACCGACAAGCATTTTAACTCAAATTGTGTCCGTGATAGCGCTGCAGTCACACAGGACACTGTATTCATTTCCGCCAAAATGGATTCGATTACGCGTCAAAAATACAATTTATTATTAATCCAACAAAGTTAATTTTAATCGTGATGCTAAATCGTGTATATTCTTCCCGTGATGCTAATCGTGTGGATGCTTCCCGTGATGCTAATCGTGTGGATGCTTCCCATGATGCTAATCGTGTATACTCTCGCAACCTGATTGGTTATCGTGAACGACAAGTCGCGTGAAAGTCGGACAGAGCTGAAGTTTGAAAAACTAGTCGCACGACTCCTACGACTGGCCGTTTGAGACCGGAAGTAGTCGTTCCAGAGTCGCATGCGACAGCTAGTCGGATGTAAACCGTGAATGTGTGTCTCCGCCTTTAGCACTAGGCATTCTGTTTACTTTTGGATATTTAGGACATCCTGAGAAACTTGAGGTATACTGTCCTTCACAGCGAATACATTTAGGTGGATCCTGGCCTTTTGCATTTTTGCATTCCCTTGACTGATGGTTTCCTGCACACTTATTACAACGAGGTAGCTCAGTACAGCCCATGGAAATGTGCCCAAATCTGAGGCAATTATAACATTGTAGAGGTTTCTTATTACCCCTAAACAGCTCAACCAGCACTGCCCGATGACCAATCCGAGTGACTTCTTTAAAAGTTCTATTGTGCTCAGTGATTTGAAATAGTGCCAGGATCAACGGCATTTCAACCGAGCCATTTGCCTTTTTAAGTCTTATTACTTTTTCAGGGAAGTAATTTGTCCCTTTGAGATCTTCAAGGAAATCATCTAAATTATATGTTACATCAACATTCTTTATTACATATTCTAATGGTTTTTCCAATTTCAGCTGGTGATGTTGTATTTTCAAGATATTATCACTCTTAATTCCTGACACTAATTTTTTATGGATATCTTCATTTTGACACTTAATTTTGATGGTGTCAGTCCTGCCAGTATGGGCTGTGATGCTTTCTAAGGGCACATGCTTCTTCATTTCTTCAAGTGTATCCTTAATTGGTTTACCGTGAGTACGGATTATAATCGGAGGGATATACAGGTTTCCTTCTCTATGACTAGGTTGAACAGATCTCTTGACTTTGTCACAGAAGGCAACAGCAGCTACGTCACTGATTGCCGCTTCATTAGATATGTTGTCAATAGGCATGCCTTTCTTAGATTTCTGGTTTGAGACAGATATCCAGTTATTAACTTCCTTATTTAGATCCTCATTTAATTTACACTTACTCCCAGCTTTATCTATTGAGAGGGACTCTGCATAGTTAAGTAAGGGTTCATTAACGTCTTGTAACGGTTCACTGGCATCCACTATCATGGGCGAATTTGAAATTGAAGTATTGAGGGAGCTCATCATTTCCCTAATTGTATGTTCGAGACTGGTAAGCCCGCTTGCAGCTTCATTACGGGCACTCATAATCTCAGACTTTAGTCCATCAGTTTTAGTATCCAAATTACTAATATTCTTGGCCAGCGTTTCCACCTTGCGTTCAAGGTCTACATATTTGTTATTAAAAACCGTACGTAAAGCCTCTAGCTGTTCATTAATTATAATATTGAATGCATAGAATCTAGCATCCTTGCACGCGTCTTTATAAGCTTGATCACAAGGCAACTGTTTACCATCCATGTATTTAACTATAATGTTAGCAGATTTCGACGCAGCACCTGATGTCAACATGAAGCAGGTGTGGTGCTGGGTTTTGCCATCCTTAGAAGGACGCACCTACTCAGAACAACTCAGTTTAAAAGACTTAAAGTCCTACCTTGTTAGACCTCTTGTAGATTCCACCGATGCACTGAAAGTCGTGCAAACTGCAATAGGTACGTCGTCGTCCGCCGAGTGGTAAAATCGTCGTGCCATAGCAGCCGTGTGTCCGTCCGTGGTAGAATAGGTCCCAAAGTGCGAGGGAGAGTCCATGCCTCCTCGATCTCCTCATTTTGGTGGATTGTGGGAAGCGGCAGTCAAGATCATGAAGAGACATCTAAATACCTTGACCCAAGGAAAGATATTCACGTACGAAGAATATAGTACCATTATCACAGGAATTGAAGCAATTCTTAATTCAAGGTCTTTAACTCCATTAACAGATGATCCCTCAGACCTTAATGTTCTTACTCCCTCTCACTTTCTTATTGGTGACTCACTAACACAACCTGTTGAACGCAATTTCCTCAACACGCCAGGTAATCACTTATCTCACTGGCAGCATTTACAGAAACTTCGCCAGCAGCTATGGCAACGTGAGTATCTGCAGGAACTCCAGAAGAGAAAGAAATGGAAAACTACTGGTACGAATATTGAACTGAATACCCTCGTACTACTCATAGAAGTACGATGGCCTTTCCGATGGCCTTTGGGTAGAGTAGTTGAAATTCATCCTGGCCCAGACGGTCATGTGCGTGTAGTGACTGTGACACAAACAAATCATTTGATAAGAGCCGTTAAGAAGCTGTGTCCACTACCTTCAATGGATAAAGACAGTGTTTAAGACTGTATTTAATTGGTTATTACAGGAATATTTCTTATATATTATCATTTATGTTATAAGTTATATTATTAAATCATTTAAACACATTAATTTTGTTAATGTTCAATACATTGAAAGCATGGCCTTTCAAGGTGGCCCGGAAATGTTAGTGTTCATTTGCTTAGTGCGAACGGGCTGCTGGGATTGGGCCTTTGATCAGTTTCAGTTTTTGTTTTTTTGTGTGTGAGAAAAGATGGCGATAGCACTCACAACATGTAGTTTTGTAGTTGTCCAGTATTAAAGGGCATTTTATATCAAACATCATGCAATCTTCATTTACACATCATTTACGCATCATTAATAGTAAGATTTCTTGAAAAGGACATGGATTATTTGGTGCCATGTTGGAATAAATGTTTAGGCCACTATGGTTCCTTTATCAAATGATAGTGTGATATCATTTGCAAACATAATAAATTTTAATATATTTAGCTGTGCATGTTTTTCTGTAAATCAAAAAAAGTTCACCTTACTTTGTGATACACCTTTGTATTTTATGTATTAAACATTAAAATTAAATATCAATAAGTGTGTTTAAATTTAAGGCGCATTCGTTTATTCGTACGATTTGCACGATGATGAAGTCGATAGTGCGCCCCGTGCAATTACAGTTTAGTGCGTTCACTGCGGTTTCTGTATCTGTGCACGATCTTTCACCGAATGGTCCGTGCGTTTCGAGCCAAACCAACAACATGGCGATGCCTAAACGACTCCTTTTTAATCACCCCAAGAATCTAAATTTCAAAATTTTAAAGTCTTTTCCACTTTTGAATTTTTTTTAAATCCATATAAACCCTCTTCATCCAATTGAAAGCAAAATTTCGACCATCATTGACAGTGATCGAAAGCTGGAGCTTCGCTGGATTGGATGCCGCCATTTGCAATTGTAAAACGCACGAAACGACCCTGCTTATACCTTCGTGCACTTAGTTCGCGCACGGATTACACGAAGCGCACGAGAATAAATTGCACGGAAATATCCGAACACCTCTCACAGCCCGCACGAGAGCTACTTCGAACGGCTAGTGCGCGCACTCAATGCAAAAAAATCACATTAAATGAATAACCGAATGCGCCTTTATTTAGTGGTAATATTTGGGAAGTTGGAAGGAAGCATGGGCTCTTTGAACAAAACCCATAGGTTCTTTTATTCATTTATCACAATTTTGCTTATCACGGCGGGTTTTTTTTTTTTTTGGAACCAAACCTCCGTGATAAACGAGGACACATGTATAACTATTTATTATAAATTTGTTAATCACCCATAACGCAATGTAAAGTCACTGCTAATCTGGTACAACCAACCATTACAACAAGATATGATAATATAAAAGCTGTATGAGGGGCGTTTTTTTATTTTGAATTTCCCAGCCTTGCATCAAATCTTGTAACAAACTTATGTAAAATTATCTTCATTTTCATTTACAGGCAATCCTTCTTTTGCACAGCAGCATGGAATAGAAGTCCCCATAATGATACACAGAAGTGCAGGCATGCCTGTGGTACAAAAATAAACTAGCCAGCGAATATAAGTTTATGTCCTAAATAAGTATAATGTGAATGACATAAACGTAATGAGAAATAATCTGTCAGACGGCATATTTCCAATTAATCATATTTACCTTGTGTCGTGAACAAAAATTTTCCCTAAGTTATTTCTTTCCAAGTAACAGTGACGACCAGATATCTGACGATGATCAATTTTAACGTCACAATCTAGGAACGAATAATTTAATAAAACACATAACGCAAAGTGATATTAACATTGGAAACAGTATAATGAAAAACAATTCACTTGCATGATTTACATTAAATAAATCACATGTGCGTAAACTACCTTTAGCACGTCCAAGTACAATCTTTGTTTTTTTAAGCTTTATGCACGATTCAGATTCACTTGATTCTCTTATCAGTTCTCCCCATTCTTCTTCGTTATCCGACATTTTTAGTTAGCGTGATTTATACACAACATATGATCAATCAATTAAGTAATATTCTGACAAAATTTTATTTCAACACTTCATGACGTTAATTTGACCCATTTATGCCTAAATACAAAGAAATTGCTACAGGGCCAGAAATCTCTAAGAATGTTCTGACGGTAAGGAAAACTATTCGATTGTTACTGGTCTTGATTTACCTAATCTTTAGTTAAGAAATTAATGCATTCCAAATCTAAATACACGTAGTCTTATATATCGAAAGCCCCCTGTAAAGAGTATTTGAAAACGAAACTAAAGCCACTGTAGTGTAGCAACTGAAGACGATTCCGGATATACGCGCTACTTTTTAATAAGAAGGAAATTATTTTTATTCAACATTATGATACATTCAAAATTGAAATAAATATTTTTCAGCTTTAATCGTAAATTTTTTCATTCACTAAAGTAAGAGAGAGCATAATAATTAGAAATAAACATTTTGGCGCCAAAACTGAGAAGTATCCAATAAGGAGAGCTTGAGTGAATGCGGAGTTACATTCCTATCACATCAAGGAAGCAAGCGTGCTGGTGGTAATAGTAGCAGTCAGATTGAACAGACAAAGATGGCACGAGCAAAGAAACGTGTTGCGAAAAAGCAGGCTTCTCCAGCTAAAAAAACCAAAGAAGAAGACGTTCAAAATAGCGGTGATGAAGTTGAAAAAGAATCTCCAATGGAGAGTGAAAGTGGTGATGCACAGGCCGAAGGGGGTGTAGAAGAAACGGAAGAAGTGGAAAAGCCTGTAGAGAAGAAAGGACGCGGCAAGAAAGGTGGCAAACTTCCCGCCAAAAAAACTGCCGTCCAAGTGGAGGAAGAAGAAACTCCGCCAAGTGAAGGCGGCGATTCGAATGAACCCGGAGAAGAGAAGGAGAAAGAAACTGTAGAGCCTCCCGCGCCAGCAAAGAAAGGAAGACCTCGAAAGGCGGCCAAAATTGCCAACGAGGAAAAAAGCGAGATTAATGAAGAAGTATCACAGGAAAATTCACAGGCGGAAACCGTAAATGGAGATAACGAAGAAAAAGTAGAAGAAGAAGAAACCATTGAAGAGGCACCTGTCAGGAAAGGTAGAGGCAGAGGCAAAGCGGGGAAAAATGCCGCCGAAAAGGCTACTACGAGTAAAAACTCTAATGGCGTCGATGAGAAAGAAGAAAAAGAAGAGGAGGATGAAGACGCTGCGCCTGCCGTGGAGGAACCGGCGCCAAAGAAGTCCAGAGGCCGAGCTGCTAAAGCCAAAGCAACAGCAAAGCCTACAGCCAAAGCAGAAACAAATGCAAGATCCAAGCGAGGCGGGAAACTTGTTGCCAGAGTGGAGCTTGAACATTGGTAAGTACATTGATTATTCGAAAAGTTGATTGGATTAGTCTTATTCGTTTTAAAAACGCATTTAAAATAAGGGCTGGTTTGCAGAGAGTTGATATCGCTTTCGGTTGTTTGATGGTTCAAACGAGTATTTGTCATTTAATAATTCTCATAAATATCAATTCTCAGATAGAATTACGAAAAACTCGTTAAATAACTGCTAAATTCGGTGAAAGTTAATAAATTGACTACCATTTAGATTGCTTAAAAATATCAGAATTGGGAAATAACAGTCAATCAACAACCTTTCAGAGAAGACTATAGTTAGTTAATTTTGTTATATAACTTTGGGGGGAAAACTTATTTTATTATAGTGAGTTGGTGGGTTTATTCCCAGCGAGAGGCTTAATTTCTAGAATGGTTGAAGTTCCGAATGGCTCTGGAATTAACCTGTCGCGTTTAGGATAGGCAATTTCACTGGAAATACTTAATGTATTTGTTGCCCCGCTTAATTCGGATATTTAGGAAACTTGTACTCTTAGCAGATTTTATTTATTTTTTTTAAGTAAACGCTTGCATAATAATGCCACATATTCATAGAATTATTGCCAGTAAATTAATTCTTTGTATGAATCTAATTTGAAGCATGGGATTGCCTTTGTGTAAACATAAAGGCTGCTCCCCCTCCCAACCACCACCACCTGCTTTGTCTGTATACTTAAATATTGACTGATTTTAGTGATAACTTTGTTCCCACAATTAAACAGCGATTTGCAAATTGCAATGTTCTATCTAATATTTTGGTGAATTTTTGTATCTAGTTCAGGGTGAACTGTGCATGTTTTGGAAATTTTATTGTGTAGTATGTCTAATGAGGTTTCTGAAAAAAGTTGTGCATTCAAGTTTCGGGAAGTTATTTGCTCTGAAGGCTTTGTTGAATGGATAATGTTCAACACTTTAATTATACCACCGTATTTATCTTTAATTTGCATTCATGCTTTATGATCTGGCTATTGATATCAATTTGGGGAGAATTCATACAATTGACTTACTGAAATTTGTAATTCTTGACTTTGAAAACTGAATAAAATTGATGAAATGTTTACCCATTTAACACCCTTATTGAAATGTCTGTTTCACAGTCAGGAAATTTGCCACATCTGGGGTTGTTTTTTTTTTTTTTTTTTTGGTTGCTGGAGTAATTTCACATTCTGGAATTGGCAGTGGAAACTAGCAGAGGCAACTATTGGACATTTTGGAGTTCCAGATTTCAAGTTGCCTCGAATGTGCAACCGATGACCTACATGTGAGCATCTCTGTAGTACCAGAATCTGCAATTGTTTCTAACCTACTTTTGCCAGTCTGAATTTCCCTGATAATGTGTTATCTATGCAGGTGTGCCTCATTTTCTATAGTTTTTCCTAATAAACTATGATATGCACAAGTATATGATATATAGAAAGCAACAGATTGGATGAAAGAATGACTTGTCCAACAGCCAATCAAAGCAGGGTTTGCCTAGCTCTTTGCTTCGTTTCCACTGAATGTGATAATTCTCCAGATTTCAACACATGTGGCTTTGTGACTCCTAGAAAATGTCTTCAACCAGGAAGTTGCTTCACACTGCAAATTGGCTTAAAGAAACTGCCATATTTGGATTTTGATAAAACTGAAATTTTGAATTAAGATTTACGATTGTTACAATTTCCTGAATGATAGAAAGAAAATGTAATATGCCCAAGCAAAACTGATTATAAACAGTGCAATCATGGCAATTCCCTATTCTTGAGACTGATTTTCTTAATTACAGCTAAAGCCTGGGTCATACTGGCGTAAAACGCCACATAATTACGCCTACGTAAATACGCCGCAGAAAAAAAACGTCGACGTTCAGCTGTTCAAACTGAAAGCTTATAATGCGGTGCAATTTGTGATGTCGTTTTGCTATTGGTTTCAAGCATGACATCACTTGAAGTAGCTTCAACATAATGCCATCAGTATCAAGCTTTATACAGCAGCCCAGGGACCCAACTCGTCGGCCTCTGGCCATACAGGCCCTGGATGGACGTATTGGATTACAATTAATAAATAAAAATAAAATAAAAAATAAATAAATTTTAATAGTCTGGACTTTTTTTGTCACACAGACAGCTAAATGCCCTCACCATTTCTACAAAGCATTTGCTATTCTACATCGCTCTCTTGTCGGCCATCTTGATGACTGGCCAATTGCTCTTTTGATTGGTTGGATGTTCGGCGTACGATCTAACGCGATGTAAAAAGTTGAACGAATTTCAACTTCGGCATAAAGCATTTTTCCAGCGCGGTGCCAAGCTATTTACCGGAAATGACGTCATCTGCTATTTACGTGGCCTTTTAAGCCTGTGTGACCCAGGCTTAACTTTCTGGTCCTGTTTTTATTCTTCCTCTCTGCTCCATTTACCTGATTAGAAGACTCCCACTTTTGGGGTTTATATATATATGTATGTTAGGTTCAAAGAATGAAAACTCATTGAGCGAATAAAACTCTCACGACGCGTTGTGGGTTCTTTAAAACCTCCACAACGCGTTATTTGCACTTATAAAAATAGCCAGAACGAATTGTGGCAAACTCAGACCACGACACAAAATTCGCGTTCTGGCTCTCATATTTGGTCACTACACGTTGTGATAATTAAGAAAAGCCATAATTAGTTGTTGCATTGAGGCGACCATACAGGTGCTACAACAGAGTGCTTTCTGATATGGGTAAAAAAATAAAAATAAAACCTATTTTGTCATCATTTTTTTTTTTATCTTTAATTATGTTTTGTAAATTGGTAATAAAATTATTTACCACAAACAAAAATATAACAATATTTTTCAACAATTTTTAATCTTTTATGAAAATCTGTTGTGATTCTCAAGATATTCAAACAACTAATTCAAATAAAGTTGAGAATTTTATCAAAACTTTTCATTAAGTTTTTTTTTTTTTAATTATCAAAAATATTGCAGTCATTTATTTTTACAAGAACTATTACCATGGCATTTAAGAGTTACATTTTATGTTCTTTGAGCGACATTTGCATTTTTTATCAATACAGTACTCTTACAGTGACACATTACAAATCCTTGTTGACTTCCAGATGGTAACATAGATGCTGAAGGAAGTGTTAATGTTGATATCGAGGCATACCTGCCAACTCTCCCGCTTTTTAGACTGATCTCCCACCCTCCCGATTTAAGAAAATAATTTCCCGATTTTTAATTCAGTAAATAAATTAGTTGAGAATTCTCGTATTCTGTGACTGTTTCACGATTTCCACAATCACAATGCCGAGAACAAAACTTGTGAACGTGCTACAACTCTTTCCCCAGTTGTTTAATACTTGGGTAGCGAAAATAGCACCTCTGACTCTATTTCTGGTGTTGCCAACTCAAAAATGTTTTTGTAAAAACCACTGAAACAGCTAAAAATCCATTAAATGTGTGCGAGGCTACTATGAAAGTAGAAAATGAATGAGAGGCTGTCAACTTAGCGGAAATTTCTGCAAGATATCAATCTTATTCTTCCGGCAGCTTAAGTCTTCCCACGTGGGGGTGACCAGCTGATACCTCAGCACACACTAAAAACTTGAACGAATGTCAATCTTTAACTCAAGTATGCAACTGACTTGTCAGTGAATGCTAATAGATTGTTTTGTTAATTTTTAAAGTTATTTTTGTTTATCATTATGTTCCTCCTAAACTTGCGGTTAGCCTATTTTAATTCAACCCATTTCCGGTTAGCTTGCTTCCGATTTGGTAGACCTCCCGATTTTTTACTTTTCAATGTTGGCAGCTATGTCGAGGGTACGTCTTGAATGCTAATGGAAGTTGCTCTCTGAAATAATGAATTCATTTCGAGCATAAAGTCGACCGAGAAGACTGTCCTCGTTTCCTAATTGATAGAGACCTGATAACTTGATGTTTATAACAATAGCTAAAACATTTCTGGGAGCTGCACGTCCTCTGACAACTTCAGGTACTCTAACTAAAATATTGGAATAATTAATAGTTATTAATAAAAATACAAAGTGAATAAAAAATAAGATAAAATAAACAAAAATAATTAATCAAAATAAAAAGCTGACGTTTCGGATAGAAACTATCCTTTATCAAAGCAAAAAGGATAATTCTCTAAAAGCAAATAGAATATTAGAGAATTATCCTGAAGTTATGAAAGTTGTATTAACGGACGGGTTTATATATAGTTTGCTTAGGGAATAGTAATACGGTATTGGCTGAAAGACAAGAAGAGAACAAATAAGATTAATTAGAAGAACTGTTGAGATAGGATAGGACGGAGGACAAATAGGAAATAGTAAGAGGGCGGCGAGAAAAATGCATATGAAGTTAAAATTATAAAAAAGGTTAGGAATAATAGGGTGCCTAGCAAAAAGATTTCGTAAAATTCCCTGAATTTCCCTTGATTTTTCCTGACAATCAGCAGACAAGAAAAGGCTATCATGAAAAAATATTGACATTGTTCAAAATTTTCGATTTTATGATTCCCTGACCGTTCCCGGTTACAAAAAAAAAAAAATTCCCTGGCCATTCCCTGTTACAAAAAAATCTCCTGACCATTCCCGGTCGCTAGTCACCCTGTAATATAGTACCACATATAAGAGTGACTGGGTCAAAAGGTCACTGAAATAAAGGAGTACAAGAAGCCTATGAAAAAAAGTGTGCAGGGGCGGACACAAAATGAACATAGAGATAGAAAAGTATGAAAGAACATTAAAAAGAGGAAATAAAAGATAAACTGGAAAAAGAAAAGGAAAATGGCCCAGATAGCTTGCGATAAATTAAGGAATAGCTGAAGTTGGAGAGGGATATGGGAGAGGTAATGAGGGAATGGTGCCTTTGCTATGGTTAATGCCATTAGGGGTGAGGGAATTGAATTTCCAAATAAGAAAAGACTCGAATTGCTTTCTCTCTTTTTTGTTATGTAAGTTACTACGAAGAATTTAAAGGCTGAAGGCCTGTAAAGAGTGACCAGGGGAATTAGTGTTTAGCGACAGGGGTGTCAGCATTGCTGAGGATGTCGAATTTATGTCCGGCAAATGTGGCACGTATGGTATTGCCTGTCTCACCAAGATACGTTTCTGGCATACCTTGCAATGTAACAGGTAAGTTAGGTTGTGAGAAGTGCAGGTCAGGTTCTGGTTAATTTTGAAAGTAAAGGAGGAAGCACTGCTGGAAATGGAGGTAGCAGGGTTAAGAAAATGGCAAACGCCACAATGCTTTTCATTGGAAGGAGAACATCCCTTAGTGGAAGTGCGTGGTTTAGTAATAGCAGCATGGACCAGAATATCTTTAAAATTATATGTCCGTTTAAAAGAAACTTTAGGTGGTTCTGGTAGAATGGAATGGAGAAGAGGAGAGTTGTCAATTATATGTTGATGTGTTCCTTAGGATATTTTTAATACTATTGAGGGTTGGATGATAAGGAAGAACTAACGTAGGTGTTGCCATGGCTGTTGAAGGTTTAGGATTGTTAGAACAGGAATTAGATAGAAGCGTGTATGACAGATTTGGGGTAGCCTCTTGCTTTAAGGGCGTGGGTAAGGGCATTAGCATGGAAGTCCTTGTCAGACTGATTAGTGCATATTATAGAGATTAGTATATAATTTGTTGTTAGTGATAGAGATAGACATCCAAAAAAGAAACTGTTGTGATAAAATAATTGTGAGAAAACTTGATAGAGGGATGGATGGAGTTAGAATGGGTATAAAACATTGGAGAGAGTCTTCATTATGTGGCCAGATCAGGAAAACATCAGCTTTTTATTTTGATTTTTGATTAATTATTTTCGTTTATTTTATCTTATTTTTTATTCATTTTGTATTTTTATTAATAACTATTAATTATTGTATTCCAGGGTTCTTGTGTCTCTTACTTTCTAAATATATATAAAACATTGGAACCAATTCCAACTTGCAGGAAGTTTTGAGTTGGATAATGAAATCATTTTATGGGCCCGTTGCTCTTGGCCTGATTTAGTAAATTTTCTTTCAGCATTGATGCTGTTTTTTTTTTTGTTTGTTTGTTTGTTTTTGTTTTTTTTTAAAGCAGAACTTGCAAGTAATGTTTGCACCATTAGTCTGAACACTTGTGGGCTCCTGAAGTCTCATTTTCACAAATAACGCAATTTTGTTCTTAAAATATTTTTGTTTGTCGATTCTTGTATGATTTCATTGTCATCTTTTTTCTGTAATACTTCATTGTCATCATTTTCTGTAATAATATGGTTTTGTTGATCATCATTTGTGGAGGTAGATTGCGCTATTTCTTGTAATTCCGCTTCAGTTTCTATAGAAGCATATATATCACTAGTAATAGACGAATCTGCAAGTCAAATTTTTGGTGGAGATCCAAACATAACTTCGTACGGACTTGTCTTGATCCCAGCATGGAGAGCATGGTTTTGTTTTGTTTTTTTTTACTTTGAATAAATCTCAGTCCTTCTGACCACTTTTGTGAATTTTTGTCAGCCATCCAAGCTACTAACATGTTGCAGACATCTTGATTCAACCTCTCAACCGAACCTTGACTTTGAGAATGTCGAGGTTTTCCATGAACAAGCTTCATCAAATACCGGAACGAATAAATAGACCACTATTCCACATAAGAATTTTTTAATTGACAGATACGTATCGGGGCTTGAAATTCAGGGCAGGATGGCTGGATGCTCGCCCAAAATTTTAAAATCGCTCCCAAAATAATTTTCAGGAGGGGAGTTTCCCCACGCATGACATTTAATCGTATTAATAAGTTTATGAATAAAATTTACTTCAAATTAGCTTCTAAACACTTTGGTATAGATTCCAAATTTGCCTATACCATCTTATTTCGCAAAAAAACTGGATTTTGACAAGAGTAAAATTGGTACTTCCGGTTGGAATTTCGAAAAATTTTCTTAACAAAAGTTGTTTATAATTGAAATTGGAACACTTTTTACCCTATACAAAATTTTCATAAACACAATGTTTAAGGAGATATTTCAAAATTTATATATTGGCGCTGGAGTAAACTGATGCCTCCGGTTTACCTATTCCACTGGAAAACTAATCAGGCCTCCAGAGGAAGATTATAATCTTAAGTTTAAAGTTTGGTCTCTATAGCTTTAGCCATTTGGACACTAGCATGGACACACACATTTTCCAGAAATCACTTTTTCAATTTCTAAGGACCTTAAAACGTGAAGATCAGTGAAAATCTGGAGGTCGAAATTTTTTGTGATTACAATACTTCCTTATACTATGTATAAGAAAGTAATATGTTGAAAAATCACTTGCATAACTCGTAACTTATTGCCTCCCTTCCAAAGAGTTTAACTCCCCTCCATTTACAAACATAGGAGGGGATGCTCCCCTCCAAGAGAAA
The DNA here is from genome assembly GCA_023313115.1 of Rhysida immarginata. Taxonomy (NCBI): domain Eukaryota; kingdom Metazoa; phylum Arthropoda; class Chilopoda; order Scolopendromorpha; family Scolopendridae; genus Rhysida; species Rhysida immarginata. Next base: position 175,399 of record JAHWFO010093546.1, read on the forward strand.
TTTGAATTTCAAGCCCTGCGTATTTCGGCAGCACTGCTGTCTTCTTTAGCATCCAACTATCGACCACGACCAGTAGAGGTAGACAGTAGGTCGTGGTCGATAGTTGGACGCTGAAGAAGACAGCAGTGCTGCCGAAATACGTATCCATCAATTAAAAATTCTTATGTGGAATAGTGTTCTTATTTATTCGTTCCGGTATTTGATGTTCATCCACTTCTGCGCAATATTCTCCTTTTGAAGCTTCATTTCTGCTAACAATTTTTACTATATACAGGGTGTTTCATAATGGTGTCCCGTCTTTAGGTCCAAATAACGACTCAAGGGGAACAGATTGGGGGATAATGAATATTATTTGGTTTTAATGTCCCCTAATTCAGAATAAAAACATTGTGTCCCTGGGAGTGAAGGGGTAAATTTTGAAAATTTTAATTTTGTAGGGGGTAGGGGTTATTAAGAAAGTTGTAGAGCATCATGTAAAATGTGGGTTTAGCAATAAAATCTCATCCCCTGCCCTTTATCGAGTGGGTAACGTGATAGGTATGGCTATCTAATGTAGACAAAAACAGAAAAACTTATTAGAACTTTATTACTTATTAGAAAACAGTACATTTGAAAATGAATGAGAATGAATGAGTCGTTACCCTGAAAAGCTAATGGTCTTGACCCCACTTGTATGCAAATTTGCTCATACGAGCTGTCGAAGAATGAGTGGCATCTCGGGGAATATCCTATGTCTTCAGTTGTCAATGCTCCTTGTACAGTAGACAGAACGATCTTCAGTCCATTTTTTCAAATTTTTTTTGTTTTGCTGTGTGTGGAAGATAGGTTGCTCGCAGTGCTGTTTTTATTCACAACGTTTACCAGTTTCATCAATTACTAATGTGACCTATACTTATTGTCTGTGTACAGTATGGCCAATGCGTACACTTCTGAGCACTACACCGAGTTATTAATAATTTACGGCGAATGTGGTCTGAATGCTACTGCAACTGCCCACGAGTTTAACCGCCATTTTCATCAGTCTCCTAGAGTTAATAAAAACACCGTTCTGCGCCTAATAAAACGTGCAAGTACCACTGGAAGGTTAGTAAGAAGTGCAAAACACCAATTTCCACCTCGTACGTAACTGTTGATGTCGAGATAGGCATATTAGCCTATGTAGCCGCAAATCCGAATGGAAGTTGCGAACTGCAAGCTTGGACTGCTACCTACCAATGGTAACAATTTATCGAATTCTTCGCAAGCACCATTTCCATCCGTACAGATGTTTCCTTCTGCAAGATCAGCACCGAGGTGATGCAGAAAAGCGTGTTGACTTTGCAAATGCCATGCTTCTGAAGATAGATGAGGTTCCCGATTTCTTAAAACATTTCTCTGTATTGTGGACCGAGGAAGCAATGTTTACTCGTGACGGAGTTGTCAACGGTCAGAATGTCCACCACTGATCGGACGTAAATCCACATTTAGTGCGACCTCATCACCACCGAATTATTGGACCTGTATTTATTTATGGTACCTTGAACACAGACCGCTACTGTAACCTGTTACGGGAACGTGTTTGAAGAGCTTGACAACTTACCACTAGCTGCGGTCCCTAACATATAGTTCCACTAAGTTTTGATATACAGGGTCTTTATAATTAAAGTTCTATTTTGACATGGCCATAAAAAAACAAAAAAACTACTGGACCAAAAGCTATAATACTTGGTAATATATATATAAGAGGGAATGGGAAGTTATTACCCACCAAAAGAAAAATTATTTCAAAAGGTCACCACCCGCATGGAATGGCGCTCTGTGCAATATTCGTATGCGAAATTAGACACTAAGACACAGGTGTAGCCTGCTTTCAGTAAATGGTGGAGGCTACATTCAACATGTAATTAATTTTAGTAACGATTAAAGACTTGTTAAGGGGTACTACAGGGTGAAAAATCGAATTTTAGAGCAAAATTCGAAAATTACAAAAATTTTTATTATCTTTTGCATCTCTACTATCAATCTGCAGGAGTGTTTTATTAAAATTTCATTATTATTACAGTTTTATAATCCTCCCACCTTCAATTTCAGTCCAAAAACTGCTGCTATTACGCGAAAAAAATCACAAAACACCTGTTTTTCCACTCTGATAACTCACTGAAAAAATGTATCGGCGCCATCTGTTTTTTTTATTTGAAAGAGGCCCGTCCTCTACAAGGTTCTGCAGGTTTTGTGGGGGCTAATCAAAATCATTAATAGTTTTCTCATAATCCGTACAGGAATTTTGAAAACGTTGATGGCTATAACTCTGCAACGAAAGCACCTACAGAGATATTGGAGACAGTTACTTTATCTACTAAATATGTACTCTCGCCTTGCAAAATATTATTAGAATCCTTAAGTAAACATATAAAATAAGCTCCCACCCAGCCGACGTCCTTAACCTGTGTCTTCGTGTCTAATTTCGTATACGAATATTGCATAGAGCGCCATTCCATGCTGGTGGTGACCTATTGAACTAATTTTTTTTTTTTTGGTGGCTATGAACTTCCTATGCCTGCTTGTGTAATATTACCTAGTATTATAGCTTTTGGTCCAGTAGTTTTTCTTTATGGCCATGTCAAAATGGAACTTTAATTATAAAGACCCTGTATTACAGTTGACATTGTTCACATAAACTTAGATATAAGACATTACAATATTTCTTCAATTCAGCTTCCATAACTGCAACAAAATTAATAAAGAATAAATCATTAGATGGTCTGTGAGGGGTTTTAATGGTTCGCCTACCTCAGCTGTTCGAAAATAATGATGAAAAAATTAATTAAAAAATTAATAAATCGTTTCAGGCATACTATAAAAAAACGCTGTGGCTACGTATGCTGTAACCATTGATCTGAACAATTGAATGTCACGATGTCACTTTGTTGACCCCCTCCCTCCCCCTTAACGTGTGACATAATTTATGGATGGCCCCTAATCCATAATACCGCGATGATTGGAAATGTGAAAAAATAAGTTATGTTAAAAACAACGCAACTAAATAGAACTTTATATATCTATCTTTAATAAATCAAATCAAACAATTAAAAACAGGGTTGATAAGACTAAGTTAATTTTTTTCCCTATGAATTGTATATTAGCGTACTGACTGAGTGAGCAGTTTCGGAATATGTTTGTTCAGTCAGTACGCGCCTCTTCGCCTGAGCGTTGTCGGTTTTTGTCGATGATCAAATGCGCCTCGGTATAAATAAGTAAATGCAGAAGCTGCGATGGCTATTCGTACATGCGGCCTCAAATGCTCGGACTGCTTGTAGCTCATCTTTCCTGTGTGCCTTGGCCAGTTATGCAGATTGATTCAGAGCGTGGCTGCTTTGTCTTGCGGAAGCCTCAGAAGATTGCTCGCTCAGACCGTACATGGCTATAAACAAAACATCGACATCAAGGCATAATTTTTTAAATATTTCATTCTTACAAATATGGAAGTAGTCACCTAGAATTATGCATAAGTAATGTCTTTGCATAAACACTGTAAATTAGAATTAAAACATTAAATAAAATCTCTATAACAGTCGTCCAACTCCTAGATCGCTTTTTAGGCAATTTTTTTTTTTTTTAATTTTTATTACTGGTTCATACAACTGTTAAACTGGTTCAAAGGTTAACTATTTGTAAATTCAACCTTTCAATGTGATCAAATGATTGTTACCAGCAAACCTATTATATATCTGTCTTGTCTGATACAAAGATTTCAAACGAATTTCGCCTTTGACGTCACACCCCGAATCAAGATGGCGACGGCAATCATTCATTTTCGTGTTAAAAAAATGCTTTTATTGTATAAAAAAATAACGAAAATTTAAAAAAATGAAATATGTTGCAATGTTCAGCAGTTCATAAAGAATATATTTAGCGGAAAAAAAATTTGATGTCAGTTGCCCTTTAAGGTTTTAAAATGCTATATTTTACTAATATTTATGACAATTTCCACTTCACTGTCTCATTTTGGTTTGTTTAATCACTATTTATTTTGGACGAAACTCCTATATTTAACATGAAAATTGTGTAGGAATGCCACATTTAGAACCAAAAGTGCGGCTCCATTTTTGTATCCTAACCTTCTTTTATAGACTTTGTAAAGGTAGACAGGAAGAGCTGCCAGTTGCTTATGCAAGATTTTTTTTTTAAGATGGGGTTGGGGGGAGGGGGGTACAAGTGGCTTGTCCAAGTTCTTATGCAAGGCCATTTGGTGCACTTCTCAAAGTTTTCAGAGAACTTAAATTCACTAATTAACAGCTATTCGTACACTTCATAATTCCCAGACTGTTGATTGGGTACAGTTACATAATCTTTTATCCTGTATGTTCAGGACCTGGGGTCCAATTAATGTTAATTAGGAACACTTAAGTCTAATCAATTGAACTACCTTTTACACAATTTAAAAATAAAAATCACTTATTCAGGGTTTGTATGGTGCTTAAAAAGTGCTTATTTTTGAAACCCTTTTTTAAGGTCTTCTAACAAAGTGCTTTTTAAAGTTTTCCTGAGAGACCTAGATTAATAGAAGACAAACTTGAAACATTGACCCAACGCCATGCTGTTTACCTACATAGTGCCCAATGCTATGAGTTGTTAGCTTGTCATACATTTCCCTTCATTGGTGACTGGATGATTAAATGATTTTCAAAAAATGGCAAAGCAAAAGGTTAGATCTTGCAGAAATTAAGTCCTACGCTACACAATTTTTTTGAAGGAAAAAATGATTTCTGTGATACCTCAGGAAACTTTTTTTTAATATTTTAATAAATGGTCCTTTTGGACCAAAAATTTTTGTAATAAATAATCGGAGATGTTTTTTTGTTTATAGCATTTATTTCATTTTCATATTATTTATTTCAAGTTTTTTGAAGAATTAATAGAAATCGTTAAATAATGTCACAAAAATCAAATACGCAGTTTCAAAATTTTTTCAGAATTTTTACCTGAAGGTTCACGTAAAATGAAAATAGTCATGTTTTAGGTTTTTATTCATGACAGAAGGGTGATGAAATTTTTAAATGCGTTTGTAAGTTATTTTTCTATGAATTTTCATTTGAATTTGGCAGATTGTAATTTTGAGCTTGCTAACGTAAACTTCGTCATTTGATGCTATTGCGTGTGTAGCCCACGTGAATAGTTCCCCCTATTAAGAGCAACGGCGCGAAGTTCAATTTTCCTTTGTTCTCTGAGGGTGATTACTTAATGCAGCCAAAAGTGACATAGCGACAGGGGGAGTACGGTTGCGAGGGCTCTGTTTTTTATTGAAATACTATAATATTTTCTAATTACATTTAAAAATAATTCGGATATCGAAAACAGGATTATCTTCTGCTGTGGTTTGAATTGGTTTTTCCTGTTTTAGACTGTAGTATTGTGTAATGGAGGTGTCAGTGCGTGCGAAATATGAAATTTTTTTTCCTTTTCTGCTCCAGTGCTCTGAGTAAGTCTAAATGTCATTTTTTTTATTACACCCTGATGAATATTTCTGCCTGTTGCTAGAAAATAATTGTAGGGGTTAAAATATACAAGCAGCTTGATATGTAGCTCCATAAGACAATTATTTATAAGATCAAATATACATCACAATTTTGTCGAGTTGCAACACTCTTCATTATGACAGCAGCATGTTATAAATATTATTTTATTAAACTTCTAATGTTTGCATGTGCCTAAAAGAGCTTTTTCACTACGCGTCATTGTGATGTCATCGACACGACTACGCCATATTGGATAACAAGCAAACAGGTACTCGCTTTCTTCGCTATCAGTTTGCTACTCGCACACGCTCAGGAATTCATTATACAATGCCTTTTTGCTGCATCTTAGGATCTAATTTCTAGAGATAGATAAAAATATTTTTACAGAATACCTGTAGTTCAGAGACACTAAGATAAGCTAATCTTTGAAATAACACAGGAGAAGAAGAGCTTGATTAAAGAGTTGTACTCCACGAAAAAAGAGTTGTACTCCACAACTGCGACAGTTTAAAATACTGGCGTGTCTACTCCAATCATTTCTTAGAATGAAATTCAATCTGGATACTACATACAGAAAACGCTTGTTTAATTAAATAAAGGCTGTTTGTCGTAATTTTCCCAAAGGAGTCTGGTGTATCAGAAATTGATAGAGTTCAGATTAGCGGCCCCCAATTTTCTCGGCTGACATCGATCAGCCTCATCGCGTTTATGCTCTGAATTTATTATTGTAACATATCTAATTAATATGTAAATGATTTTTCATATTATGGAAATTATATTTTAAGAAATTTATGTAGGAAAAAATCACGAAAATTCCATGAAGGTGTACGATAAATGATGGGCGGCTATGCCAGTGGTCGCCCGTTAGCCGAAGTTCATCGCCACGGAACTTTCGTGATTTTTTTTTCCTGCTTATATTTCTTTAAATTTAATTTCTATAACATTATAAATCATTTACATATTAATTAGATATTCTACGATAATAAATTCAGAGCATAAACGCGACGGGGCTGATCGATGTTAGCCGAGAAAATTAGGGGATGCTGCGCTGAAATTTTACTTTCGGTGTCTCATTTATTACATACCTCGCTATAAACAAGTGTATTAACGTTAATTTGTTTGTAGCAGACTTCGAGGACCCAGCCACACAAAAAATTCTTGTATGCATCGAGTGATTTGTTTGCATGTGATCCGGCTGTGCTTGTGGATGACGTAGCTTGAAATTAAGATGAGATCCAACGAGGCAAACTTCTTTTCTCTTAAGTAAACTCCTAATTTAATAGGGTATAAGGATCAATACTATCAATATCAGCAATTTTTGTTCATATCTCAGTTGTGCATGGATTGGGAGATTCGTGTAATATGCTATCTTGCCATAGCGACTAGCGTGTGCGAAGCGTGCTTGTTATCCAAGATGGCTGACCTAGTTCTGCGTCCCGAGTTGCTAAGCAACTTAAACCCAGAAGGCCTTATGTGGTCACGTGCTGTAAAAGCTCTATATTAAACTGATAAATTCCACCTTCAATTTCAGTTCAAAAAAGGTTGCCATTATGCGAAAAAACTGACAAAACTCCTCTTCTTCGCTCTGTGATAACCCGTTGAAAAATTCGTGTATCGGCGCCATCTTTTTTTATTTGAAAGAGAGGCCCGTCTTCTAGTAGGTTTTGTGGGAGCCAATCAAATACGTCATTGTAAATAGCATGCTTTTTATTATGATGAAAGAATTTTCTAGCTACAAAGAATATGCATCTCAAGCAATGGTTGGCTTTCCCTGATCATGTGGTGATGACCGGAATCCTGATTGGTTGACAGCTGTATAGTGGCAATGGCAGACATCGGTGGAGCTCTTCTCCTTTAGCTTTCACTAGCTTTCAAACGAAATTTTTGTTTCGTTTGCAGCTGAAAACAATCTACGAAGATTATTTTTTACGTTATTTTACATGGTGATGCCAAAGGGTACAAAGTTCAGAAAGGGAAAGAAGGTGTTCACAATATTAGTGCTTGAGAACAATGGGCAGCACAGAAGTTTTGAGAAACTGCGCAGTTTCTTGATTCTAATTTTTCAGTGAAATCAATCTTTCAAAGATCTACTGGATAGATTTTTATGATCTTTGGCATTTTGGAAAGGTCTGAATGTAATAAAGACTGCCCTGTTCCAATTTTTTTATATAATAGCAAAAGAAAGAAATTGTGGAAGAAAATAAGACAGGTACTCCAATTCAAACACTTAAGGCATGTGTAATCATTCAATTCATTATTAGATCCGAAGATATTACTGTTTTTTAAAAATGCGTTTTCACGACAGCGGCTCCCCTTAAGAAAGGTTTCTATATTATAAAAATTTTAAAAAAATTAAAAACGTCGAGTTTTAAATTTCGAGCTGTGTGCATCCAATGCTAATTCTGATATAGGCCAATAATGCAATAATGGCTTTTCCCGGTGCAAGAACGTTAAAGAGAAATGGGGATGTTCCTGAAAGGAGATGTGCAAATTTTCTGTCCTAAACTTTCTATTTCAGTTTTTAGTAGTTGAATTTGCTGTACATTTAATGTAGATCATATTT
>JAHWFO010093546.1:183556-197309 GCA_023313115.1 Rhysida immarginata
TTTGAAATACTCTTTTAATTTATAAATGGCTCTTTTGTTCAAAATAAACTGTATACAGAAAATGGCAGGTTACAGGCAATACTGGGTATACAGGGTGTAAATTGATGTTGGGTGCTACATGGAGGATCGTTACAAGATCATAAATGCACATAATTTGGAACTATTAACATGCTGTAAATGTCCAATTTTCATAGGGATATTTGGCATAGAAGCGGTTACGGTCCCATGTGTTGTGAACAAAACTTGAAATCATCATATACTTGTTTTTCATAAACTGCTTATTCGTTAAGGTCATGGCAGCAGAAGCCCTATGGGGGATCTCCAGCGCTTACCATGTTCTGCCATCAGGCGCATTTCCTCAATGGTAATAATAACCAAGCGTTCGAACTCAGATTCTCTATGTGGTTTAGCCACCAGGTTCTAGGTTTCCCTTTGGTTTCTTACTCATAGGTTTGGGAAATAGTACCTGCCTAGGAAGGCCAGTTTGTGGGATCTGTATCACGTGGCCATCAATGCAACTGAGATCTCAATGCAGAGAAGTAGATGCTCTCTCGCTTGCACCCTCGATCACACTCTTTTTGTCATTACTTAAAATCCATGACCATAAGTAAGAATAGGGGCAGAAATAGATTTCAAAACTGAGAGCTTGGCTTTGTTTCCCAGCTCATGCTACAATGTCACAGATCACCTTCATTCATGATTGCTACAGCTTGTTGCACCTATCCAAGCATCTAACTCTGAATGCATTCCATGATACTTGAACTTCTCCATCTGTGAATGGGGCTCCCCTAATGTGGACAGCACACGGAGCAGACTGTCTTGAAGGGCCAGAACCTCCTCAGTCTTAACCACATTGGTTGCAAACTGATCTAGTGCGTTCTGAAGGTTGCACGAGAAGGCTCAAGGAGGACAAGGTCATTAATAAACAGCAACCTCTCCACCAAGCAGTTGTCCACACAAGCACTCTCATCGCCTCGGCTGCACCTGTCTATCCAGTCCATAAAGATAATGAATACGCACCTTTGGGGAGTCCAACATTTATGGTGGACAGTCTTGACGAGTTCAAAATGTACCCAAAAGAGGGTTATGTGACCACTAGATCTGGGGTGCAATTTTCTGACGCCTAAGAGCAAAGATGTGATCCTTTGTGCTTCGGCTAGATCAGAAGCCACACTGCTTTCTTGACAGTTTGGATTCTACTATAGCGCTCCCTCTATAATGGAAATTTTTTTAATTTTTTATCAATTAGGATTTTATCAATCATCACCTAACCATGATTGAGTCTGCAGTTTTTATTTTCCAGAAAAAAACTTATGGGAGTTGCCATTATAAATTTGCTTATTGGCCTAGTCCTGTTTTACGGGGTGTCCATAAAGTCTTGTAACATGGCAGATATCTAACAGCTGCCAGGTAGGTGAGATTAGAGTCACTTTATAAGAAGAGTATCGCATTTGAGTGAACTGTGCCGCAAGGCTTCCGATTGGCTTTTCGGTATCACTTGGCATAATTGCAGCCATTTTGAGTTTTTCCCAGGTGAATGCTTGCTAATCGTTTCTATGTACTTCAGTGAGCTTTGAAACTTACTTGGAAGCACTTGAGACTTTAATCAACAAATAGTTAGTTTCAATCGATAAACAGGCACTATATTATCGATAGCAGTTGCATGTATTAATAATAAACAAAGTTTTCCTAAAGTTTAAACATGAATAATATCGTCAATTAGCTTTTACTTTATCCAATTGACGATATTATTTACTTTATCCAATTAGCTTTTACTTTATCGCGGTAAACTTTCACATGGCTAATATATGTACACAATCCGAAAGTTCAACATGAGAATTTTCTTTTACCCATTCCGGGGACAACCACAAAAACATCCATGCTCACGACAAGATTCGAACCTGCGACCCGGCGGATTTGAGAACTGGAAAGCCTACGCACCAGCCCTCTCGGCCACTGGGCCGGCAGTCGAGATATAAGTTTAGACATTTTACTTGTGTTAGAACTTTTCAACAATCGCATGGAAAGGATTATATAACAGCGTCATTATTTAAAAACCAATCAAAGATTTCGTTTCAATACTTATATTGAATAATAGATTGACTTTTTTAACATTACCCCTAAAAAAAGCTAGAATAATTCTCGTTAAAAATAAATTATGGTTTTACATGTTAAAATGGAATAAATGGAATATTAGCAATTGGATGGCATCAAAATTTTTTTTATCTAAAACCATTATGTAAAATAAAATTAACTCTATCAATGCAAAACGTTACAAACAATATAACTATGTTCAGTAGAGGGCTGCATCAATTGAAAAAATAAAAGTATACAAGTTTCATAAAACATGATTAAACAAGTTCTTTTGTTTGTTTTTTTTTTAAGATGTAAGACCAGCTAATCTTAGGTTTGGAATTGTTTATGCAAGGCCAAAATGTGTAATTAATGTTCATTACCCGTGCGTATACAAGTTCTGGTCCCATTATGGTAGAATGACCCATATTCAAAATAGGGTAGTCTTATGCTCGGGGCATACGGTATATAGATATTTTATTTTCTAAAGTTAAATTTTTTGTTCTCCACAGTACATCATGACAAGTTTTCAAGCGTAAAGCTGCTAGTCTTTCAGAGGCCTTATTAAGTGAATTTCCAGATCTCGAGATAAAAATCAATCCTCAGAAGCCCAGGCGTAATGCATTTGAATGCTCACTCTTTGTGGAGGACACTGGTAAAGACTTGTATAAATCCTCTAATTTATATTTGAAAGCTTAGCAAACATCAGAACAAATAGTGTCCTTTGCTAGTGTAGACCAAGCTCCTTCCTATTTAATTGTTATACAGGGTCGGGACATATTAATATGACCACCTGCTAGTAACCAGAATATCCACCTTTGGCGGCAAGCACAGCAGCTAGTCGACGTGGCAGAGAGTCAATAAGTCCTTGGTAGGTGATTGCAGGTATCTGAGACCATTCGGAGATCAGTGCATCACGTAATTCCATCACCGTGCATGGTGGAGGGTCCATCTTGCGGACATGACGATCGAGATGGTCCCACAAATGTTCAGTGGAGTGAGGTATGAGGAGTTTGGTGGCCATGGAAGTAGCTTGATTTCAACCTCATGCTCCTCGAACCAGTCAATTTTGGCAGTATGGCAGGGAGCATTGTCCTGTTGAAAGGTGCTATCACCCTGAGGAAACACGGTCGACATGATGGGGTGTACCTTGTCTGCGACGATCGTCAGGTAACGAATAGCATTCAGTGTACTCTCCAGCGGTATCAGTGAACTCAGACCATACCATGAAAACATCCCCCAATCAGCCTGTCGTCTGCCAACGATGGTGTCGGGATGCCTGTTCTCAGATGCTTCCTGGCGAATTTACCATCGTCCGTCCACTCTGTTCACCAGAAACCGCGACTTGTCAGAGAAAGCAACCTTTGCCACTCGACCGAGGCCCAACGGCGATAGTCCATTGCGAATTGGAGGCGTTTTCAGCGATGCACAGGCGTCAACATGGGTGCTATTATCATACGCCTGCTCCGGAGCCCCAACCTCAAGAGGGATCGTTGCACTGTTTTGATGCTGACACGCCTAGTGGTCCCACTGTTCATTTGCTGTGTCAGTTGCTCAACAGTGGCACGCTGATTGGTCTTGGCCAGGCGTCGTAACCGACGCTCGTCTCTAGGAACGATGGCCCATGGGGCCCTACAATTACCTCTTCTCTTCGGTTGCTCGAAACTGTCTGGTTCGTCCATTCATGGTACACATTCACAACGGTAGCTCTAGAGCAATTCACAAAGGTGTCCGTTTCTGAAATGCTGCCCCCCTTGGCCCGATAGCCAATGATCATCCCTTTTAGGAGGTCCGACGGGCCACTTGCTCTGCCCATGACTGCGACAATTGCTGTGTTAACGGATGCTACTACATGTCTGCTGTTGTCAGCTTTTAATGATATGCAATGATTTTTCATCTGCATTCCATGGAACGTTCCAACATGTTCGAGGAGAGGTGGTCATATTAATGTGTCCCGGCCCTGTATATACTGAAATGACTCCAATAATGATTTGTTTAATTATTTGGTTATAACAGCAGAAAAATTCCTTGCATATTATTTGGACAAACTTAAATTATTAGATATGCTGTTATTGATATAAGGGCTATGTGTAGGGCAGGCTTTCTCGTCAGCATACAAATTGTAAAATGGGAGTAGCTGGTGTAATTGCAAGAGCATTTTGCAGAATATTGCTTTCTTGTAAGCCTTCAAGGATATAAGCTACATAACTTTTCTTTCAATAAATAGTCTGTACAATTTAATCTTGAAGCACATTTTAAAAATGCAGGACCCTTCAAACATTTTAGTCTAGTATTTAAACCGGTTTAAAGAATAGATTTTTTTGAATTGGTGTTAGTTTTCTTAACCCTTTCTGGGTTTTTTTTTTTCAAATTAATGTTGCACTGTAAATGCATCCCAGATGGTTTTAAAAAAAAATTAAAGATCCTTATAACTTTCAGTAAATTAACATTTATGTATCCTTATAAAAGTTCTTTATTTTATTAGTAAAATATTTTCACTGCTATTTTGAATTTGTAGTTTTCGTGCGTAAGAATTTTTAAGATCGACTTTTCAAGTAATAGATGGAGGTTATTTCTTAAAGTAATTTGATTCCTAAAGTTGCCATTTTTAAAGTGAACTTCTTGGAGGAATAATTTGAAAATGTTATTTATATGCCAATAAATACAGAAATGTATTATCAAGCTCCCTTAATTTTGAAGAGCGAGTGCTTATCACAAGGGATCACTCTTCGTGGAATTCCTGGACCAATGCTAAATCTATTAGTTATGGTTATTAAATGAAATTGAGAATAGTTTGAGTGTTGAAGAATCTTTATCGCACATTTCAGTGTCTTATTCTCTATCGATTTTGTGAGTTGGGGAGGTGTATGCATTTGTAGGAACAGCATAATTTTCAATGTCTTTCTTCATATTATCATAAATTTTTCAGAATTTTTTTCCTTTTCTCCTGTCTTTAAACAGAATGTCAGTGTGAAATAAATGCTACTGTACCTGTGATCACCTGATGGAATAAATTAACACTTAATATTCATTTAACCAACTGAACATAGCAGCTTTGCATGCTATTTTTGATAAAGTAGTTGGCAAATGTTAAATGGCACTTGCTCTACAGTCAGTCAGGGTAACTTTGAATCATCCTTGAATTAACTCCTCCCTTCCACTGTGGGTTAGATGAGCCCTGTAATTATTTTTTCCCTAGTATCCTTATGGCTTTCAGTGGATAAGGAAAGTCATAGGGGAGGGGGAGGAGGTTAAATCTTTCTTTTTGTATGGTGCAAAGTTACCCTGAATGACTGTACTGAGTCTGTTCTTAGCCAGGGATGTGAGGAGCTTCAGGGGTTACAAGATGTTATGATCAAGGTATTTACATACCACATAATTTAAAAAAAATTATTTCATTTTTCTTTTTTCCCACTTCCGCATTAAATAAAAATTCGATATTTTTGCAAGAGGATGTGGGAACAAATTTTGAAAACTCAAGAGGTACGAGCAGTTGAAAAGATTAAGAACATTCTTCTAGTGCATCTTTCACAAATAAGTTGAAATTAAGAATATTGAATGTTTTTAGCAACCTTGAAGTGATCTTTGTGGACATGAATTTTTTCAGTGCGATGACGAGAAAGCCCCAAACCCGTAATGCATTGCCTTTGCAGTGTTTGATTAGTTTTGTTTCTACATGTTTGCTAAAGCTATGTACATGTATTAGAAAAATTTTAGAGATCTCAAGTTGCTTAAAATTTTCTTTCTTTAGAAAGTCTTATTTGGAGTGGTCTCAAAAAGGGTCCTCCTCGTAAGGAAAAATTTCCTGAGCACGATTTGATCATTCACTCTTTAAAAGAAAAATTGGGCTAAAGGTAAGTCGAGCTGGTATGAAAAGAAACTTGAAACTGTAAAATTCATAACTTCAGTACAGTAAATTAAGAAAATTTATCAAGCTCTTTAGGATTGTCATCATGTTTTAGATCATTAAGTGGTGAGGAGTTAACAGTTCTTGAAATAAATGTGAGGTGTATTGTGCTGATTTTTTTCGTAAAAGAGAAGAGTTATGGTGGATACATGTTGTCAAAAGCTTGCGACAATGAAACCTAAATGTGTGGTGCTGGCTGTTGAACCAGCGTAGGCTATGCAAAACTAGGTTCATTAATACATATGCAGTAATTTTTAAATAATTAATGAAAATAGGAAAGAAAATTCCACAGCCTGGGTTCGAACCAGGAACCTTATTCTGACCGTACAGATGTGCCAACCAATTGCGCCACTGTGGACATCGAAGCATTAACGCTATCTACAAGTCCTTAGGGCTAGTTGGAGAAGTACCCACTTTGCAGATTGGGACTATCTTTCCTACTGGTGTAATATTCATCTGAAAGTAAGTAAAGAAGGATCTAAAGAGGATTTTCCCACTCCAAACCTCATAATGTTTAAATAATTAATGAAAATGCTTAGCAATGTTGTTTCTCAGGCCCACACATGTACAGTATATTCCAAAAACGTTTTCACCTACACCCTGTCTCAGTTTTACTTGAGAGTAATGTCACATGTGAAGCAGTTACAGTTCATCTGCATTAAGAAATAGTTCGAAAGATGATCTGCATAAAAAGTTCAAAATTCTTTCTGCAATCATATTTCGTATTTTTCTTCGATATAATAAAAAATTGGCGGATAGAAAAGCTATTTAACGAAGTTAAAAAAAATAATAAAAATGAAATCTGTCTGTGGTTGAGATTATTTGATCGTAAAATGGCGGCATCTTGTTCCTATGTGACAGATGTCAGAAATGAAACGTGTGACCTTAAGCCCCGACCATGGCAAATCTTGGAGCTCCGCCGAACTGCTTTCTGATGGCCTCACCCTCTGTGCCCAGCGACTAAGCGTACTTCTGTCGACTGCTGATGCTCCATAAACTGCACATAAACGTTTGTGACAGGGTTCGTACGGTCCTTAAAAGTACTTAAGAACTCCTTATTTTTCAGTTTCCGCTTTTAAGGGCCCTTGAAAAGCTTTTGAAAAGTACTTATTTATGCATTAACAGTCCTTAAGTTGACTATTTATTTTATGATCATTAAGAAGTACTTATCTTTTTATGTATAATAACATAAAAGTTCGGGAGCTTTTTAGAATTTTTTCAGAAATAAATAATTTGCTGCCATAGGGGAAAGGGGAAGATTTGCGCTGAAGCAAAGAGCAACGTACAGTCGGGTGCAAAAAGGTTTAGACTTACATCACAGTTGAGCACGTGAATAGCACGTCCCAAGCGTATACCTTCCACCCTATTTTCATGCAGAAGGTCCAGTCTAATCTGCCTTGACTCTCAGTAAAAGTACTTGAGTTTGCAACCGATCAACACCTGGTAAGCTCAGTTCCTACGGAGCATGTAAAAACTTTTTGCACCCGACAGTACGTTCTATTCTTCGCAAAGAATCACGTTCGCACGAGAGTTATATTCATTACTACTGAATGGTATTAAATACAATTCCAGGGTTCGAGCTTACTCGCAATTTACGCGTCAAATGGGCATTTTTGGAAATTTACACAAGAGCATCAGCCCATATCTTTCTCAAATATTGTTAAATTTTGAATAGCATCGGCCCATATCTTTCTCACCACATTTTAACTGCACTTCATTTTGTCACATGCGGTCTTGTTTAAATATCTAACTATAACAGTAACTATAGAGATTGTGGATGCATGTAAAAATATGTAAGTTAAAAAGAATCTAAATTTTGATTCGCAGTTTTCAGACTTGGGAGTCAAATTTACTCGTATATGTTTTGTATTAGCGCGAACCCTGCAATTCTCTTATCCGAATGTCCGAGGCCAACAAAGAAAGTTACAACAATCCGTCCGAAGCCAGGGATTGTTGTGGCAAGACAATACTCCATTTTTGAATAGGCAGCCAGTTGAAATTTTCACAGGGTATGGGTTGTTATCGCGGATGGTGGATTGTCTAACAAATAATAAAAAAAATGTACTTTTTTTTTTTTTTTTTTTTTTTTATCTTATCATAAAAATGGTTATGCACACTAGCGTCAAACTTGGCATGATTGTAGTTCAAACTCTAAAGTATTACAACAAATGATGAAAAACTGGCCAAGTGTGAGCTGGACTTGTGCAACGCCAAACATAAAATCTTTTTTCTGGCAATCTGTTAATATAACCTCTTCACGACCAACATAAATTTTGAAGGATACCTCCAAGACCAGATTTTATGTACTATCTGGCAAACCAATGACAAAAAAGTTTTCAAATATTAACCTCTTCTCGACCAGTGAAGAACATGCGTTTGTCAAGTTAGACCCTCCCTTCAATACCATGACAAACCTGCGTTCATCATTTACAATTTTGTAAGAATATTTCTGTTTCAGAATCGGTATTAATTTCAAAATCAAGATCTTTGGCATCACTACTTGCATTGACATATTCATAATCCATTTTTTACAAAAAAGGAGCAAAAACAATGTAAAAATTGTGCAAATACGATATACGACAGTGTTGAAATAAGCACTGGTTTTATCTGTCGACAGGAAAATGGACGCATAAAAGCTGTTCCAAATGATTTTATTGTTTCATTCCTGAAAAACCAAGTTTTCATTTGGTTCATAGAATTAATAACTGAAAATGACGAACTCATGTTCGTCATGGTATTGAAGGGAGGGTCTAGCTTGACGAACGCATGTTCTTCACTGGTCGAGAAGAGGTTAATATTTGAAAACTTTTTTGTTCAAAGCACCTATTTTAAAAATTTCGACAATTAAACTACTATAGATTATGTCTTTAAAAGCCAGAATCGAGAGCAGTGCCACACCCTCCAGAACCTGGCATATTTTGGTAAATATATTACAGACCTGGCAAAAATGATAGGACACATTGCGTTTTGTTTATTACAGCACAGCCAATTGATAGGTTTAAATGAAATTTCAGAACAAGGTTCATTACTAATAAAGATTAGATGTCTGTTTGTAGCATTTTACACAATTCCACATTAAACTTTACAAATATACAAAAAGAAAGCAATATTGTTGGTGGAAAAAAAAGATAGGACGTATGACAAAAACAGATGGAAATGGAAAATTAATACCTTGTATTGCCACCATTTTTTTAAATTAATTCAAATACTCTCCCTTTCATTGATTTGACTAAGGTTTAGACTGTTTTAACCAGAATTTCGTTACAGGCGATGCATATGGCATCCTGTAAGCTTCTGATGTCATACTGCTTGCCATTGGCATATACAGCCCTAACCAAAATGCCCCATACGTTTTCTATGGGGTTATGGTCAGGGCTTCTTGCTGGCCAAGTTATAACAGATATATTCTGTGCAAACCGTTCTTTAGTTGACTTGGAGGCATAACACAGGGCATTGTTCTGTTGAAATTGCCAATTTTCACTCCCAAGACGTCCCTGTGGTAGAAGATGGTTGGTGAGCAGTTGTTGGTACTTGACACTGCTACTAACAAACATATTCCCGGTTGAGCTAAAGGCCACCAAACCATCACTGAGTCCCAATTGTCACTTTAATAGCGCTTGCATATATTTTTTCATTGCTGGCAAGGCTAGCAACTTGACGTTGATCTTGTGGTGTTAGGCATTTCAGCAGTCTGGTTGATTTTTTCGTACCGTAACTTGCAGGATCTTGCAGAAATACAGTAACCACATCCCTAGAACGGCCAATAAGGCATGCAATTTCTGCCAGAGGTTTCCCATCGTGGTTATAGGCAGTGATTTTGTCCTTTTCCAAATCGGTGAGTGTTATGCGGTGTCCCATGCTAAATGTTTACAGAAGTTGCTTATATTACTAAGTTTTAAATTTATTAATTAGCTTTGTATTACCAAGAGTGCAGCTGGCAGCCCACTTCAGTATGTCGATTTAGCCGTACACCAAACTGTCCTATCTTTTTTTCCACCCATAATTTTAAGTTTGATATCAACCAAAGCTCCTCAGATATGCATAAAATATGTATCGATAATGTGTTTGGCCATAATACACATTGTCCTAAACTTTCATTTAAATTTATCAATTGATTGTGCAGTAATAAACAAAACACATTGTATCCTATCATTTTTGCCAGGTATATGGTAGTACGAAATCCTCGATGCACGAGTCCGACTCGCACTAGCACAATTTTTTTTTATGCAGATAAACAGTAGCTTATATTGTTGCAGAATATAAGTTTTGAACACCATTGAACTCCACTTTCATTTCTTTACCCTTCAACCTGTACAATTGACACCAGTCAAGCGACATGTGGAAATTCTAGTACATTACTAAATCTCCAGTAGAGACGAGTCTGTTTTCCCCCTTCCATTCTCACACTAAATCAACTAAAATCTCGCAGGAGTGTGCTGGGAGAGACTGGGCTTCCATTTCATCTGTAGTCATTCTTTGGTTAATGGAGATTGAGTTCATTCAAGGGAAGTTAATCCATAACCTACGAATTCCCAGCCTGTATGAAAGCATCCTGGCAGCTTCATAGATATAAATGTTTAGTTTCCCCTGCCCTGGATGGATACGCTTCAATTTCACCCTCAATTGTGTTAACTGTCTATGCTCCATAAGGGTATGAACCCTATTGCGTATCAATGGCTCGATTGCTCTAAAGTAATGTATGTGAACCCCTAGGGTTCGTTTTACAACAGACCTAAATACAAAATTTCAACGTTCTGCGTCTAACAGTTTTTGAGAAATGCAACACACATACGTACAGATGTCACGACGAAACACTTCAAAATGGATTCAGGGATGGTCAAAATGTATATTTCTGTTGAAATTTGAAAACCGAAATTTTTCACGATTACAATAGTTCCTTTGCTTTGTACAAGGAAGTAAAAATTGAAAAGAGCTAGCTATGAGAATTAAATTCAGACATGTCTGATAAGCAACAGCATTTAAAAAAGTTTTATGAATAAATGTGGAAAAATGTTAAATTAAAATTAAATAATTTTTAATTCATGTATAATTAAAAATCATAAAAAAGGTCCCTAAAAAGTCCTTAAGAACTCCTTATTTCCAAATTATAAAATTGAGTACGAACCATGTGTGAATGTTTCCAACAGTTTCTTGCTCTGCAATGAGAAATTCAATGATGACACGCTGCTTGTATAGTACAAAACTTACTTATGCCATGTTTTCCATTGCTCCACGTACGCTATCTGTCGGAAGACACTGAAGCTTTGCGCGTGCACTCTGAAAACTTCAAAGAATGCATATCTCAAGTTTCGCATTCGTACCATTGTTGGGGACTGAGAAAGAAATTGTGGTGCATTACTTTCTGGGCTACCCTCATTCTATTCAATCTCATGAACTGCAATAAGCTGTTAAAGAGAAAAGAAACTGAGATTAATAACTTTGATGTAAAGTTGGCTGAAAAATGTTCTGAATTAAAAATAATTAATAGGATTAACTGTTTCGTGATAATTTCTTTTTATTTGATCTAAGTGGTTGCTTTTATTTTTTTGTACTATCCATCCATATAAATTTCCATGATAAATTATTCGGAGTTATGGGAAATTTAATTTTATATTTAATTTAAATTTATGATGTTGCTCATTTTAATTTTATTTAATAAGAAATATATTTTAACATTTTCTTAGTTTGAAAATTAAAAACTTCGATTGTGATATACTTATATTTCTAGAATAAAGTATATTTTTAAAACTTAAAGGACAAGTACCACTAAAAATCACACTCTTTTTAATTTAAATTTTGTTAGTTCATGACGTTTATAGTACACTTTCATTAATAATTTTTTATAAAAAATCATCATATTCCTTAAGAATTTGCAATGAAAACTGCAAAATACTTGAGTGAGCGACAAACTGCGTCTGCCATGATTATGCCTAGCAGGCTGGCGCTGTGACGTCATCAGCCTGCTGAAGAATTCAATAGAGAGACGTAAGAGAGCTAATTTAATTGCTTGTAATCTTCGACAGCGTGATTTTTTTTAAGTAAACTTAAAAGAAAGAGTTTCTAAATATTACCTCTATTTTAATTCATTTAATGGCCTCTATGTAAAGGAATGTTTATTTAAATGTGTGTAGCTTAGGTTAGTGAATTCATGACATTGAATGAATTTGGAAACCTTGCTCACGAATATCTGACATCGACTTGACCATGCCTTATAAACTTCGTTTGGTATTCGTGTGTAACAATTTTGTTTCACCCTTTTCTACTCAAGAAGTAAGAAAAAAGCAATGGATAGATTTTGTCGGACAGATAAATGGAATCGCGACAAAAGCAATGGGGTCTGCTCTATTCATTTTGAAAATAGTGAATATTCGATCCAATTGTTTACCAAACAAAAAATAAGATAAGAAATTATTCAAAACCTTCACTTTTATCAGATATGTGTAATTGTTAAAAAAAAAAAAAAAAAAATGTTGTATCTATATTCAAAACTTGCTATACTATGATCCAAATAAATAAATGAAAATACTGCCTGTTATTAGACAGTTTGCGATTTTTCGTACGAAAACGAAAAATTAATAAGATATTTAAAAAATTTTCATTTTCGTTTATCCTATGTAACGAAATTTTCAAGATTTTCGTAGGGAATTTTGTGTGCAATTAGCGTATGACGAAACGAGTGCGCATTTATCTGCGCATCAACTCGCCGATTCATAATGGGCGCCGAACATGCTCTAGCTCCGTCGAAGAAACAGCTTGAACGTACAGTGCATTTCGACAGCACAAATGACCGTATTGAATAAACAAGAATTACCTACTGCAGTAGCTTAAACAAAATGTTGATAAAATGTCTATTCTAAAATGTTGAAAACTAACTTTCAAATTGACTGGAAGAATGCTGCAAGGGAAACAGATTTTCATTTAGTAAAAATGAAAAGTCTGTTTCGTGCACATGGCGCAACTTGTTTGACGAAAACAAAATAAACATCAGCTAATATGAAATTGCCACTTAAATTATTTCGTTTTCGTGTTTTGTTGTGTTTTATTTTCGTACGAAAAATCCCAAATTGTATATTTAAGAAACACAATTCAAAATGCTTTATTACTGAAAAATTAATCAAAGACTTTTTTTGTAAGGAAATTCAAATTTTATTGATAAACAGATAAAGAAAACTAAGTAAGAATAAATGACAAATCAATAAAAATTAAGTAGGAATAAATGTAAATATGCTATAAATAATAAAATTGAGATAACTGTATAAAAATCATAGAAATTATGAATATTAGGGAAAACGCCCCTCCCACATCGCCTATCACGCAATCGCCTAGAAGTTCAACTGGCAAATCTTTTTATTAGCAGTTCCAATTGGTATGGTCTAATTTCTTGATTTTCAAATAATTCATAGAATAGTTTTGAAAATCTCCATCGAAATTTTTGTCGCTTGAAGAGAATTCAGAACTGCTATCCGAGACGCACTTAGCCATATCGTATACCTCCTACAATACTAAAAGAAGCTACAGCTCTCATTTCAGCAGGCCGATGGCATCACGGGGATTCAAAATGGAGCGCGGCGGATTTTTACGAAATATGTATATAAACTGAATTTAAATATATTTAGAGAGATTTTTGGCAATTTTTAATATTACTACATTAATTTATTTTCTCTCTAGATTATTTAGACAAAAATTAGTTTTTAAGTGGTACTTGTCCTTTAAAACAGTATACAGGGCCAGGGTGTCCAGCGATCCGGGAAAACCGGGAAGTACGGGAATTGT
>JAHWFO010093546.1:223645-268320 GCA_023313115.1 Rhysida immarginata
TAAACAATGCAATAACCTTCTCAATTACAATCAAACGACTATCCACATGAAATACTTTGTGATATTATTTTAACTTCAAAGGTAATTTATTTTAATTTCAAAAAGAATTTTGAAAGGTCAAGTTTTCTTTAATTTTTTATTAATTTTATTAATTATTATTATTATTATTATTATTATTATTATTTTTTATTTTTTTTAATATTTTTTTTTAATTTTTTTTAAGTGATTGTTTTTTTTTAAATGCAGTAGAAAATCCATAACGAAAAAAAAAATACAGAATAAATAGAAAATTTATTTAAGAAAGAAGAAATATTGTAAACTTCTGAGTGAGAAACCATCTGCTAAAATCATCACAGAATCATCACATCTGTAGGCTACTATATTTCCCTTTTAGCAACACGCTATATGCACATGCGCTGAAGCGATGGGATGCGTTGGGTTTTAACCGCTAGTGATTTCCGTACCCGGTCCAGCACGGAAACTGGAGTATTCCGTAACGATCGATTCGTTCTCCGTACTTGTGTGGAATGGTCGTCTTTCGGACTCCGTACTCAAAGTGTACCAGGTCTGGTCTTACTGTTCTAGAGTAAAGAGTCATCCATACTACCTCCTCTAAAAGTCTGCGATAGGTTTTCAGACTCACCCTGTATATTTTACTTTTGTTATACTTGCATAATATGCTGTTTGTACTGTTGTTTTTTAACACTACAGGATATTTATCATATTAAAAACATGATTCCTAATTTAAATAGGTTGATACTGAATATTTAGAAAAACCTTTTTAATATTAAGTGTAAATGTTATGACGGCCGACCGAGAAAACCTGGGACAAAATATGCAATAGTGAAAACCTGGAACAAAATGAGAATTCGCGAGGAATTCAAGAGATCACTTTAGCGAACGAGAGCGATACACAATGACGAAACACAGATTTTCCGATTTTTGCGTTTTTTTGTTAGATCTGAAGAGGAGGAAAATATTTTTGCCAAGTTTATTGCTTATTTTTTGCGGATCGTTGGATGGTGCAGAGATTCAATATCAGATTTCAGACTTTTAAAATCTGCGATAATCTTTGCAATTTTTTTACAGATTCGTGGGACGGTGTCCGAGATTTTTCCATATGACGTGCCCCTTGGTTGGGACTCTGCGAAAAAAGTGAGCAAGTGATCTGATTATCGATGACCAATGCCTGGTTTGCGCGTACAGATGGGTTGTTTGCACGCTGCCACGTGCGTTTGTATTGACAGTAAATGCGAAATGCTTAAAATTAAATGATAAATAATAATAAAAAAATGAATCATAAAAATAACTGCATTTGTTGAATACTTGAAGGCTTCATAATTAATTGCAAACAAATTATATTTTCACGATTTTCATAAAATTAATTTCTGTATGTTGTTTTTTAAATACATGTAAATACTTTTCTTATATCGAACTTCACATAAATAAATTAAAAAGGATAAAAATTATGGATGTAAGCAAACCAGAAGGAGAATTTTAGAATAGAGTATTGTCCGTTGGGGGGGGGGGTGTCCTTATCCCATATATTATGTAAGCCACGATTATACCATACCATAGTCAACAAAGATGGCTCTCTTATCTTTGTTGGCTATGACAATACAGTTATGACAAGATACAATAAGTGATTACTATTATAGTTATTTTTCAGTCCCAAATAGTTGTAACAAAAAATCATATTTTATCAGTCTCAATGATGGTCTAAGCTGCCATCATTAATGATTCCAGAATTTTGATTTCTTAAACTTGTATCTTCATCAGTTGTTAATATTTAAATGAATGTAGTTCATATTATAAAAAAAACAACTTCAATTTTTAGTTCCTAATGGGAATCATAACCTCCTGTAATAAATCAAGCTTTTAAATTTTAAATTATCTACTTTCCATTATCAATTTAAAAATCTTTAAAGTTTTATTCATTCTCATTTTTACAATTGGTTTCATACAATTTTAAATGAATTTCATACATTTTTAAATAGATTTAATACACTTGTAAATGAATTTAATACGCTTTCAAATGAATTTCATACTCTTTCAAATAGATTTAATACAATTTAAAATAAATTTAATACAATTTAAAATAAATTTAATACAATTTTAAATGATTTCAATAAGATTTTAAATAAATCTAATGTGTTTTAATTCAGGGTAGATGGAATTTCATTACTAAACTAACAAAAGCATTTTTATTTTAAGTAAAAAACATTTTTATTGAAACCTTATTTTAGTAAATTTACATTAAATTTTTTCTTACTATTTTAATTTTAAAAATAAATTAACCGTAAAATTTTCTAAATCAAGAGTTCAATAAAAATGTTTTTTTTAATATACTCAATTTAGTAATTAAACTCCATTTATACTGAACTAAAACACCCATTATATGTATTTAAATTGTATTAACTTCATTTAAAAATGTATTAAAACTATTTGAAAGAGTATTAAATTCAGAGAGAGTGGACGTGCAAATCAGTCATTAGTGATCGATAATCGTATCACACGCTCACTTTTTTCGCAAAGTCCCAACACACAAGGAATACTGAAGGCGCTATACTTCGTCCAACAAGAGAAAAACAGGGTGTGTTTCCGGTCTGATATCGACTACTCACTCATCCGCAATGCTTTGTGGGATCTCTCCTTCAGCGGCTGCACAAGTCAATTTGTAATGGCGACGCCCGTGCAACAACTCTTCAGCCAAACAAGGAAAAACTATTCCCAGCCAGGCTAGGGAGATTTGTGTGGAACGTATTTTGCTACTTTAAAGGAAAATAGTGTTTTAAAAGCTCATCTGCTTTGATAGAAGAAACTTCCAAGGCAATGCAAGTTTCTTTTTCTTGCGTTCGAATAATTGTTCAAGAAGGAAACGAAGCGTCTTCATGCGAAGCTACCACCCCCCTCTCCTCGCTTTTCAACTCCTGGAAAGAAAAGGCCCAGGGAATCTCGAACAACGATATATATAAAATTGAGTTAAAAGATAATTTTATGAAGGGTACAACATTTTTAATTATAATTAAAGCAAAGCAATTGAATAATATTAAAGCTTCTGCTGTAATATTATAAATCGCTTCTTCAATGAGACATGAGACAGAAGTGATTAAGCGCTTGAGGCCCCCTTTCTCTGATTGGCTAATCTGAAACTTCCTGTGACACACCCTGTTTTTCTCTTGTTGGATGAACTATAGTCACAAGTGAACACGACTTGTCTACAGAGTCTACAGTGTAGGCTTATCTACAGCGTACACACTCTACACCGTCGATTTTCTAGTGTAGACTTTAGGCTAGTTTCCATGTGCCTAAAATTTGATGCGATTATGCGTTTCACCATCAAACCGATTATGCGTCATTCGATTTGTCCAATTTCCATGCACCCACAAAATCATGCGTCTATGCGATTATGCGTCCAGTCGGAAGACGCAAGACGCAAGAATCGATCAAACTTTTGCGTCTTGCGTCTATGCGATTAGGCGTCGATTGATCATGTGACCACCCGTAAAGACAGCGTTTTCATCTCGCACGTGCTTTCATCTTTCATCTAACATGTGCTTTCAATTATCAAGAGTCAATACCAGGGTTGCCCACACTTGATCTTGCTTTTCTTTTTCATGTTGATCTCGCCAGAAAATGACGAGAGAAGTTTCTATATATTTTAATTATAATTTAATGAATCAAATCAGTTTAAATCGATGAAACTTTTTCGTGGTTCAGGTCCGTGGTCAGTTGCCTTTCAACCCATTGATCTATAATCTTGTATTAATATACGTATTTCTTATGAAATACTTTTTTTTTCTCAAACTTAAATGAAAAAATAAATTGAATTCTCTCGATTAAATGAATACGATTTTTACTATCAACATGCTCTTATGTTTTTTTTGTTTTTTTTTCGTGAAGTTTTGCTTCTGGTTTTTCTTTTTCCTGTATTCATATTAAAACTGTTTTCGGGATCTCATATGGAACCATCGTCAAATAATTTGTTTATTCTGCTATTTTCAAACTTTTAAACAAGAATTGTATTATTTTTTATCTTAATAATATACTTTTTAAAAACTCATTTTTAAATTTAATAAAATTCAAATTACGATCTGTTTCATAACTGGTTGCTTTAGTCAAAATTCATGTTTTAAGGATTTTCATTTATTTTTTATCTTTCCAGTTTTCTTACTGGCTCTTTTGCTTTTATACCTAAGTTTACAATTTTTTTTTACTGTGCATTCTATGTACAATTCCTTTTACGTTTCATTTTCTTTCTTTCTTTCTTTCTTTCTTTCTTTCTTTCTTTCTTTCTTTCTGTTTCTTAATACTTCTTAAAAACCATTTTCCTTTTTTAATGTATTATTTACCTTTATTTACATTTTTGCCATTTTTTCTATTTGTTTTTCATTACTGATTTTGAGAAAGAAATTACTCTTGGGATAATCTTAATTCTGCTACATTTATAAAATATTTTTTTCAATTAGGGTATATTTCTTTCGCTATTATAAGTTATCGATTACTTGTTTTCATATTACAAATTTTATTGTTTGGAAAATTTAACGATTTTTTATGTTATTAATATTGATATACACATTTTAATTTTATATATTTGAGGAAATAGTTTTATAATCTTGATTTTTAGAAGGAGTTATATAGCCATTAAAAAAAACAAATCTCGAGGGTTCTATTTGCTATTTCAAGAGTCCTTTTCTTCAAAGGGAAACAGATGAGGCTTCCTCGGCCGTAGCCTACGCCTCTGCACCCCACCCCTGTCCCATCAGCGCGATACCAAATAGTGTTGTACTTAAGAATTTCCTTAGAAATACTCGCTTCAATTAGCTCGAGAGGCTTTAAAACAACACACATGGCCAGTTTCATAACATGCTTTTTATAGATGGCTGAAAACAATTTTAAAATGGCACGAAAACACATCGTCGCCGATGCTTCGCTAACCAAGACGCCATGCTTTTCGAAACTAGTCATTGCCGGCTTGAAGCTCCTCAAAACCTTTAGATAACTGCGCATGTGCGTGCACTTAAAAATTTTACCTGTTCTCTGCTACGAATGCCAGGACTAAGTGATCAAGTTATACAAGAAATGTTTGCATGGGTGAGATGGATAAACCTTGGATGATTAGTACGCCGTCATCTAAAGAATAGTATTATAATATAGTATTAATCGTTCTAGGATAAAGTAGTTAATGATAAAATAAGAAATACACTAAACAAAGTGGAATAACTTTTAATTTTATTTTTATTAAAATTTTAATAATTTTACACATTAATTAATTAATTTGTAATAAATTAATGTATTACAAATTAATAAATTAGTATTAATAGATAGCTCCTCTTCAATGTGTTAGGATAAATATTTTATATTTTAAATTATATAATCTATGTTTTATATTTTCGAATTAAATCAGTAGAATAAAATTTTGAAATTAAATTTTGTTTTCTTTTTATATACAATTAGCACTAACTAGCCTTAATTTTTTACAATAATAAGATAAAATAAGAAACGAACAACGTGAACAACTTTCAAATTTTTTTTTTTAAGAGTAAGCTACATATAAGAATGCACGCTTGGTCTGTACGTTTATTAAAATTTATACAATTTTTCACGTTAATTTATTACAAATTATTCAAGTATAATTTTTTAGCCTTCAATTGTTTGTAGCTTCGATGAATTCTACTACAATTACAGTCCTGACATTCGCGGCTCTCTGCGAAAAAATGTTAAGTGCGGGTGTATCGAATCTTAGAAACGAAAACTAAAAAGAAATTTTTTGTGTGTAATCATTCATAGAAACTGATCATGATCTGCTAATAAAATTAAAGAGATTTTATTAATGACAGAAAATAATTTGGTAAAAATAAAATTACTTTAGAAAAGCCTTCTCCTGAATAGGTGCTATTAATTAGTAATCAATTAATATTAATCTTAGAATGATAATTTAGTAATTTGTAATAATTTAACGCGAAAACCATTGTTTAAAATTTTAAGTAAAAAGACAATTAAAATTTTTCCTCTTTGCTTAGTTCATTTCTTAATTTATATTAATATTTTTAAAATTAAGGCTAGTAAAATTCTCAATGTACAATCTTAAGTTGAAAAAAAATAAAGAATACTTAATTTAATTTCAACATTTTATACAAATGATTTAACTCCGTAATTTAAAATAGAGAATATATAATTTAAAATATAAAATACACTACTGTTTATAAAAATCGCAACACCCTGATGGAATAGCCCAATCTGCATTAAATTTGGAGCATTTCATATCATGGGTCATAAAAGAAACCATTAGATTTTCAGGTCAATACAATGCGTTTTATTGTCACATTAGTATCGGGTGAAACCACCGTGGGATGCAATTACAGCCTCTAAACGTCGTGGCATTGAGTCAAACAAGCTCTGAATAAGGGCCTGGGGAATGTCCTGCCATGCTCTGTCTACACGGGTATACATTTCATCTACAGTTGCTGCTGCAGGAGTCTGACGAGCCAATCGATGAGCAACCCTGTCCCAAACATGTTCGATTGGGGACATGTCTGGTGAACGAGCAGACCAGGGGAACAAGGGCGTCTGATGTGCTTGGAAAAAGGCGAGGACATTTCTGGCCACATGCGGTCGGGCATTCTCCTGTTGGAATACAGCGCCTGGAAGGTTCTGCAGGAAGGGGATGACCTCGGGTTGCACAACTTCCCTGATGTACCGGTCACTGTTCATATTGCCATCGATTCTGATCAGACGGGAACGGCCATGGTAACTGATTGCACCCCACACCATCACCCCTGGCGTATGTTCTGAATGACGCTGCAGGATGCATTCTGGAAGGTCGCGCTCGCCACGATGTCTTCTGACTCGTATCCTGCCGTCATGGTGCTGCAAGTTAAACCTTGACTCATCCGAAAACACAACTTGTTGCCATTCAGCTTGCCACTGTTGGTGTTGATGGACCCATTGCAACCTGAGGCGCCGGTGGTTTTGAGTCAAAGGAATCCGCAACAATGGTACTCGTGCCATCAATCCTCTGGAAATCTAACGGCGTCGTACAGTGCTAGCAGACATTGTCCTGCTGCTGTAGCACCCCACTGTTGTGCTAACACTGTGGAAGTGGCTGTACGATCTGCTACACACATGCGATAGAGGTGTCTGTCATCTCGCGTTGTCGTCGTGCTGAGTCTTCCTGAGCCTGGTCTTCGGTGTGCCCTGTTCTCTTCGCTCCACTGCCTCCATGCACGCATAATTGTCGTTGCATTACGTCCTACACGAGCAGCAATGTCACGATACGACCATCCCGCTTCATGCAGACCAATTATGCATCCTCTTTCAAAGTCTGTCAGCTGTGTATATGGTACCCTTCGTCGTCGTCGAGGCATGGTGTTCTTTCAAGCAATTACTCTGAAAACCTAATCATTTATACTCTGACCCATCGTATGCAAATATTGCAAATTGCATATGGATTAGACCATTCCATCAGGGTGTTGCGATTTTTATAAACAGTAGTGTATGTATCATTATATATACCAAATTGACTAAAAAAAAACAAAACTAAACTAGCGACTTGAATAACTCCATCACTTAGTCCTGGCATTCGTAGCAGAGAACAGGTAAAAATTTTAGTGCACGCACATGCGCAGTCATCTAAAGTTTCTGAGGAGCTTCAAGCCGGCAACGGCTAGTCTTTTCGAAAGCCAATGCGCAATGCATACTGGGAAAGAGAGTGGAAAGAGCAGGAACACTTCAAGAGCATGGAAACCGAAGCCGCCAAGACGCATAGTCGCACTTTGTAAACGCATCGACGCCAAATTGACTAGTCGCATTGTCGCATAATCGCAATAAATTGTGGCACATGGAAACTAGGCTTTTGACTGTCGACAACTGCTTTATTCTTCTCTAAATTCAAGAGCAGTCGACTATGCACTTTGCGATCTTTATTTCAGAATTTAGCAACAGATTTCTTATTAAAATCTTTTTTCCTTCGTTTCCAACCTGCAGGCTAAATACACATAGCTCAAGAATACACATTTTCTAACAATATTAACAAAAACTTGTTTAAAAATATTTACATACATGAAGTACTCTCTTGTGCTACGAAACTTGAACTGTGAAAATAATTATATAGTGTGTCTACAGGTATGTGTTTATGTATGTATTTATGTGTATACATGGATAAATGTGTAAAATTATGTGTAAATTTCTGTAAACTTGTGTATATCAGTGTATATCATCTAGCCATACGTATGTAAACTTGTGTATAAGTGGCATATTACACATTTATACATAATTTTACACATTTGTACACAAATTTACATATTTGTACACAAATTTACACAATTTTATACATTTATACACAAGTTTACACGCATATGGCTAAATGGTATACACATGGTTAAACACATTTATACGAAATTTTACACATTTACACATAATTTTACACATTTATACATAAGTTTCCACACAGATATAATTTTATACATTTATCCATGTATACACATAAATACATATATAAACACATACCTCTAGACACACAATATTATTATTTTCACAGTTCAAGTTTCGTAGCACAAGAAAGTACTTCATGTATGTAAATAATTTTAAACAAGTTTTTGTTAATATTTTTAGAAAATGTGTATTCTTGAGCTATGTATATTTAGCCTGCAGGTCGGAAACGAAGGAAAAAAGATTTTAATAAGAAATCTGTTGCTAAATTCTGAAATAACGATCGCCAAGTGCATAGTCGACTGCTCTTGAATTGTAGACAAGAATAAGGCAGTTGTCGATGGTCAAAGTCTACACTAGAAAATCGACGGTGTAGAGTCTACACTGTAGACTTTCTAGACAAATAGACAAGTCTGCACTGTAGACTCTGTAGACAAGTCGTGTTCATGCTAGCTCGAATCGACAAATGCGTCATTAACAACGTGACCATCGACACTTGTAGACAGTCGACTGCTTGTCGATGAGCTCAGCCTAGACCCCCCCAGGTATGGGACACATGAGCGGAGGAGAGTTCCGCGAAACTGGAAAAACGGGTACACTTCAGTGGAATTAAGGACAGATTGGCGGAAGGGGGAAACAAAGGAAACATAATCCAACATTTCTCACTTACAAAAAATGCTTAAAAATACTTAGGTAGAAAATATACAGGGTGATTCTGAAAAAGTGTGTAAAACATTAAGCAATGACAGATGTGACCAGAATGAACATTTTCTTTTAATACAATGTGGGTCCGAATTTGAACGCTACCTGAGATATGAACAGAAATAAAAAATGTCGCCACCAAGATCAACAAGTTAATAACTCAGGTTCTGCAACTCCTAGAATAATGATTTTTGGAGGAATAATAGCGTACATAAAACTGTATACCATTAAAGTTTATACCAAAAATGTAACATGTGCTGGTTAGTACTTGCATGTGAGCACTGTTACGATTTTGAATGCGTAACTCGGAAACTACTCGTTGGAATACGATCAAACTTTAACGGTATACACAGTTTTATGTAATGTTATTAAATGTTGTTAAAAAGACTTTGATACAACTTAATATTATTTGTAAGCCTGCTTCATAAATTAAGGTGTGAAATACGCTTTGGATAAATAGGCCTAATCATGGTAACACTTGTGTGCAAACCATAGAATTTGTAGATAAAAATAAAATCAACTACGTTTCATTTGAATAAAAAACTAAATTTACATGCCATCTTCCAGTTCCATATTGTCATCGGAATTTGGATTTCCGTCCTCTTCTGAAGGATACAGGCCTTTCTCCTAATAAAATGGAATTATCTCTTAGAATTCCTGCAGGACGGAATCCTGAGGCAATTGATGAAGTTGTAACACAAGAAGCCAAGTGGCCTCTCGGGTGTGGGACAAAATGAAACCAGACAAAATTCATTCGGACAAAATGCAAAAAAAGATAATTTATTTCTCGCCCACCACTATTTCGGAAAAATATATTTGTCTACCCGCCTATCGCATATCGTTGCATTGTAGTATATGGGTTGTAAAAGGATCGAGAAATGATTCAATCAGAGTCAAAGTATTAAATGAAACAAGGGCTTTAATATCTAACAACAATCAAACAACATTCTAACATTAAGGAACTTAAATTCTAATATATACAAAACAGTAAGGATCTTAAATGAACCAGGGTTCCATCCGAGTTCGTCAGCAAACAGTAGAAACAAACATGATTGCAAAGCTTACATAGCGATGGGTCAACATCCCTTTCTAGTACATAATTCCAAACCCAAGATAAAGCATACTTAGATGATTTATAATTTAGAATTCTATCTGAGAAAACTAATGACAAAAAGGAATTCAAAGATTGGCTAGACTAGATACATCTAATGTTGTAACAAAGGATTCTACTACCTTACATGCTGGGACGATACTGGCGGCAACGAAGTCGGGAGAGAGCTGGAGACAAGAGCAGGTCAGGAAGACTGATTCTGGAATGCCTTTCAAAATTCCCACTCCCCTTTTATATCAGAACGGAATTCGCAATGAATCTTGGGATACTCCCTCTGGTGGCGAGGTCAGAACTATCCATAATACTTCCGGAACAGGGGGGAAAAGGATCGATATTGAGATCAAAGGTGATATACACTCCCAGCATGCAAAGCAACAAGCTTACTTAAACATAATTTACAAAATGCAAAATACAGATATTACAATTCAGGATCAATAAAATATACACCAACATATGAATAATAAAGTGTTCCAGGCTTCTAGATTCCTGCAATATCAAGATCAATTTACAAAAGGAATAAATAAGAATCTATCATAAGAACAAAGAGAGGAATCGGAAGGTAGGCCTAACCGCCCACATGGTGCGCAAAAACATCGATTCTTAAAACGATGGTTATCGAGGTATCGATTTATCATTTCATTGTTCTTCAAAACATCGATTCTTGCACTGCTTCTAAGTACAATAAATACATATAACAAAACTTTACTACAATAAAATCAATCATAACACAACTGACAACGTCACAGCATAATAAAAAACAAATTTATTCTAAAATTATTTGTATGTAGAGATCCAATATTTACAAACTAATTGAGTCAAGATAATTAGAAACAAAGTTATAGTTGGAATCATTTATAGCCTAAAAATAGAACATTAAAAAAACTAACATACAAAACATAACTTTGTACATTGCATTACATTTAATTGATTAATTTTAAATTTCTTTAATAACAAAATAACTTTGACTGTGGTGCTAATTTTATAGTTAAGTATTTTTTTTTAAATATTGAAGTAATGCTGATTTTTGTATGTATAGTTTTTTATTGTCATGTATGTTTATTTGAAATTAATGGAAAGAATAGAAAGAAAAGGGGAAGAAAGGAATTTCGCTGAACTGGCGTATTCCTTCGCTGAAGTGTTCCTCCACGCAAGTGTCCCTCCGCTGAACAGTTCCCAAATCGGCCAGGTTAGCTGAGATTTCTAACTCATTTCTTGAGTAACTCTTTCTTGCCAATTTTCTCAATCTTTCAAGGGGAAGGGTGTGATTAAAAATTTGTAGACTAATGTGGCGTTGCTCTAAAGGGTCGCAATCGGAAATTTTTCTCTCTCTGTCATTAATAGTTTTCGAGTTACCAAATGGATTACCTTAAATTTGGGGGTCAAAGTCAAATTTGAGTGCGGCAATGCATTCCCCCCGCCCCTATTACCTATTAAACCACACTTATCAGATCTCGCTCACCTGGCAGCTTTGAGATACCTGCCATGTTGCCAGACGTTTTGGACACCCTGTATAATTATTTCGCTTTTTATTAAATTAATGGAAGCTTTGTGCCCTTCTCGGCACTTCATATTTGCAACAGGGAAAATGTTTAAGTGGTAGTACTTTTTGCATGGAAAAAACTTGGATTTTGAGTTGAATTTTCTTCTGTTACCGAGATTTTCAGGTTGGAGCAAAAAGGGGCAAAACAGATCTTCGAGTAGATGAACGATCAAAGAAAACTGTATCATAGAAGAAATTAAAATTTTAAAAATATTTGTGAAATCTATAGAGCGTAATCAGTAAACAATAACAAATGCCGGTTTCTGAAAACCGTGGACAACAGGCACAGTGTGTGCGGGGCAAAAAGCCATCTTGATAGCATTAAAATGTGTTAAGATTTCTATGGGTTTACCAAAGTTTTATGTTTTAAACCGTGTTTTCGATTTAATAATTATACCAATTTAATAATGGTGAGAACGTACGTATGGTGCATTGTTACAATCGGGCCAAAAAAGAATTCTGAATTTTCTTTCCACCGGTTTCCAGCCGATTCTGATCGCCGTACAAAATGGATAAACGCCGTGAATAGAAAAGATTGAAAACCAACCCAATATTCTTTTCTATGTGAACAGCATTTTGTTAAGGGTAAATTCAAGAATTTCTTCAGGAGATTTCTTGTACTGTTATGTAATATATTTTAACAAATATTTGCGATAATAAGTTCGTTAAATAAAATATAAAGATCCGATAATTATTTCAATTATTTTTCATCATTTTCAAGAATCAAGAATTTTTCAGAGTTGTTCATTATATTCAATAATAAAATGTGATGATGTAAAGCCATCGCTAAAGTTACATTGTTGTGAAATTTATTTTAAGATGTCTTTAAGCTGTCGTATTCATGTGCCAGATTGTAAGTCTGTTTGAGTATTTAACATGCATGATTTATTTTCAAACGCCTTTGATAATAGTGAAATTTACAAATTAAGCTACAACAGATGTGACAATTTGCGTAGACAATTTAACGTATAGAGAACATACTAATTCCATAAAATATACAAATAATAATCAAAATTTACTAATCGTATCATTCACACAGGTCGTAAGTTTAGCAAAATTGATGGAAATTCATGGAAATTCTAATCTAATCCAAAGACAAGAAGAAACATAGTACTGTAGCTCGGAAAATATGGAAATTTTTAAGGCCAAACAAGCAAATAAATCATGCATATTAAATACTCCTGCAGTAATGAAAATTCCCGCAGTTTCAATGAGGTAGTTGTAAACTCTCCGTACTCTACATAGGCCCAAAGTGAAAAATCGTTCATCCACTCTTTCCTTCATTGCGTAAAGGTCTTTTATATAAATTCCTTCGCCAAGTTTAAGTTTTTTAATATATCTTGTCCTTGAGGGATAATCTAATTGTTTTGCATAATTAGACAACGCAAATTTATAGGTTGATATCCATGAATATTGTATCTCAATACAAGCAAACCCTGCATTCTCGGCCATGGCTTGCCCCGCAATATGGCGGCTTGGGCAGTGTGACGTCACTGCGACATCACGAGATTATGCTCCATTCGCTACTTTCAGTTTCGGTGGCGCCGCCCTTGTGGCATTTACTTGAACTGAGCTAAGTAGGATTCGCCGTAGTCAGTAGTTTAAATAAGGCTCAACCAGAGACAAATGAAAGTAAGAGACTGGCAGTGCCCTATTCATTTCGCTGAGCGCTACTGGTGCCACCGGAAGTGCAGCAATCGCCATGATGCAAGTGGCAGAAACCTAAGGTGGCGTATGTTCTCAGTGTAATTTCAACTGTCTTTGTAGATGATTTTAGGAGGTATTAATAAGCATAACCTGTGTTAATAGAATTGTAATAAATCGAGCTGTTCAAGGGAGAAGAGATAAAAGGTTTTATTCATTTTTACTTACTGAGACAAAAGAAGAAGAATGGATGATTACTAAAAAGGCAACAACAAAACAGCGGCATCACCACCGCGTGTATAGTTAACAATAAAAATCTTAATGCTATCTATCAACAATGGTCTGATAACATTTTGAACATAATTCTCAAGATGAATAAAGCAAATATTCACAAATTTCCCCCATTTTCTGAATTCATCTTGAGACTTAGAAATTTTACATATTTAGAATGCATTATCTTCTGCAAACCTTTAGTAAATAGATCGGCAACATTTTCTTTAGACGAAATGTAAGATAATGACATTAAATCGTTTTCAATAAATTGACGTACAAAATGGTATGAAATATCAATATGCTTAGTTTTTGTATTTTCCACCTCATTATTAGAAAACATAATAGTTGACTTGTTATCACATAACACTATAAAAGGTTTTGGGAAAAATTGACTTAATTGCAATTCAGAAATAAACATCGCAAACCATTTAACTTCTTTAGCTGCATTGGCCAAAGCAACATACTCCGCTTCCATAGTGGATGTTGTTACACATTTCTGTTTTGATGATTTCCAAATAATAGCATTATTACCAATCATCACACACAGCCCAGAAAAAGAATGACGGTCATCGATGTTACCCGTCCAATCGGCATCTGAGAAAAATCTTAAATTAATAGGACCCTTAGAATAATATCAGGTAGACAAAGCTAAAAACATTAATGAGCCAATAAGTTCCCGATAAGGAATTTTTTTCATATCTTCTATGTCACCGGATGTTATAGGACAATCTCTTCGTGACAACACTAATCCTGGTTCCAATGGGGTAGCAGACGGTTTACAATCCCACATACCAAAACGTTTTAGAGTAGACTTAATGTATGTGGATTGGTTGAGAAATAAATTATCATCAGTATCTTTAAATACTTTCATACCTAACAAATAAGTAATGTGACCAAGATCTTTAACTTCAAATTTATCATTCAACATTTTATAGAACCATTGAATCGTTGACTCCTTATCAGTAAAAATGGCAATATCATCAACATATATTACTACTATGGTTGATGCATTCAAGCTATAAACACAAGTTGATGACAACAATCGTTTAAAACCAATTTGAATTAAATATTCATTGAGGGTTGAATGCCAATTATAACCTGATTGTTTTAACCCATAAATAGATTTTTGCAAACGGACAGCATTCCCATGACATTTTTCACAGCCTGGCGGAATGTTCATGTAAATTTCTTCTTTAAGTTCACTGTTCAAGTAAGCACATTTTATGTCAAAATGACGAGTGTGCCAATTTAAAAGAACACTTAAAGCTAATAGTATGCGAAAAACATATATATTGGCAACAGGTGCATAAGTTTTTTCATAATCATTTGGTTTCTGTGAAAAACCTTGCGCAACAAGTCGAGCTCGATAACGATAAACATTACCTGCAGCATCTTTCTTAACACGAAATACCCAACGACAACCTATGCATCTTTTTCCTGGCGGTAGGTCTACGTCTGTCCAAGTACCAAGCTTGCGGTGACAGTCCAATTCTTCATTTATTGCTTCCTTCCATTTGTGGGCTTGTGGGGAAGCTAGTGCATCTTCATAAGTCTCGGGTTCGATGACTTCCACTACGTTGAGCTGAATTGGTTCCTTGGGCTTACCAGCCCTTCCGTAGGGGTTTCGCACTATTTTGGTTTTTCGTGGTCGACCTCTTTTGCGTCGTTCAATGGATTCCGTGGAAGTGACAACAGTATCGACCCGGCCATCATCTAGGACATCAGCAACTGATGAACTGTCATCACTCTCTGATATGATTGGAGGTGATGTCTTCTCTGGAATGGTAGCGCCCTCAGACGGACGACTATTTTTGGAATAGTCTATCCATATGCGATTGAATCTAAATGGTTCCATTTCAACTTCTTGAGTCCATTCAGATCCAAGTTTAGTTTCATCAAACTTCACGTGTTTGCTCTGTACAACGTCTTGGAGCTTCGGACACCATAGTCTATACCCCTTAGTCTGGGAGGAGTAGCCGACTAAAATGGCGGGATAAGCTCGATCATCAAGCTTCTTTCTCCGTTCCGCCGGAATGTGTACATACGCCAAACAACCATAAGCCCGAAGATGACGAACACTTAGTTTTCTTTTGACCCATATGCCTTCTGGAATTTCATTTGTAGTAGAATGTAAAACTCTGTTTCGTATATACGCCGCAGCAGTAACGGCTTCAGCCCAAAATTTTCTGGTAGTTTAGCTGAATGAAGAGATGCTCGTGCTAGATCAAGCAAAGTCCTATTGGTTCGCTCCGCGATTCCGTTCATCTGAGGAGTACTGACGCTTGTGCGTTCATGCACAATCCCCAGTTGCTCGAAGAGTTGGGATAGAGTTTTGTTACAATACTCCAAACCGTTGTCAGTTCGAAATCGTTTACACTTTTTTCTTTACTTCGCTCAGACTTGGCGATGTATTTTTTTACATAATCAACTGCTTCTGCTTTATTTCTAATACAATAGACAGTAATCTTCCTGGAAAAATCATCTATGAAGGTTATAAAATATCTAGAACCTCCATCTGATAATACTGGCATGGGTCCACAAACGTCGGAATGGGTCAGCTCTAAAATGTCACTGGATTGTCTATTTCTGAGCCTTTTACATGGAGCTTTAGTAGTGTGACATAGTCACTTTGTTGTTTTATTTTTTTGTTTTAGTTTGTGAAGGGTTACAGTAGTCCTCCCTTAGAAAAGGACTACATGCCACTTTCAGGTGTCATTATTATATAGTGTGTCATTGTCAGTTACTTTATTAATACTTGTTGTATGTGTATCTATCTATTTGAAGGCAGTGGAAGAATCGATGTTTTAGAAAACAATGGTAATCGTAAATCGATAGTTCGAATAACCATCGATCTAAGTATCGATGTTTTGTCCTCCATGTGGGCGGTTAGGCCTGCCTTTTGATTCCTCTCTTTGTTCTGCCCGTATAATGATTCCTTTTGTGATTTCAGGAATCTCGAGGTCTGATACCCTCTATTATTTATTTACTGGTGTATATTTTACTAAAACCTGAATTGTGATACCTATAATCTGCCATCTGTAAAATTGTGTTTAGGCTAAGCTTATTGCTTTGCATGCTGGGAACGCATGCCACTTCTGATATCAGTATCGATCCTTTCACCCCCTGTTCCGGAAGTATTATGGATGGTTCCGAACCCGCCACCAGAGGGAGTATCCCAGGATTCATTGCGAATTCCGTCTAGCTATAAAAGGGGAGCGCGAA
The DNA here is from genome assembly GCA_023313115.1 of Rhysida immarginata. Classification (NCBI taxonomy): domain Eukaryota; kingdom Metazoa; phylum Arthropoda; class Chilopoda; order Scolopendromorpha; family Scolopendridae; genus Rhysida; species Rhysida immarginata. The sequence goes on from JAHWFO010093546.1 coordinate 240,568, forward strand.
TTTAGAATTGGGGCATTCAAGATCCAGAGACCAATCAGTTAGGACGTGTACGAGATGGAAGACCAGGAGGAAGACGACGACGACGACGATGCCGAAGCAGATGACTACAACCCGGGAACAGATGTGTTCCGCCCAGACTATGTTCCTGTAGCTTTGTAAACGATTGTTAGGCCTAACTTTCTCACATTACGGAAAGAGAAAACCACGTGGTAATTTGTTGTATATTGTTGACTTTAGATTATTTGGGATTCAGTGTAAAGCTTAAGTTGTAACAGTTCTTTAATTTTGGATTATGGATTTGGATGGTAGCGGGAATGGATTTAATCTGATTTATGTTATTATTAGTGGGAATTTTAGATTATGATCTTTGTTTATTGAAGTGTTAAATTGTTTAAGAATTAGTTAGATAGCTTTGAATATATATTAGTGTTGTAGTTTGTAAAATTGGAACTTTGGATTGTGTGGGTTTGCTGTATTGTGTTTCTGCCGGGGAATTGGTTAGGATCATAAAGTTTGTTAGTGTGGCAGGGGATTGAAGCATAAGTAGTTTATTTGAGTCTTGGATTTTTGTAATAGCTTAGAGAGATTGTTTTATACATAGATTCTGAATTTTTAATAAGTATGATTTGTTATTTTGTAAATGGATTAGTAAACTTGGATTAAGTGGTATTATTGATATTTTGTAGTATTCAAGTAATGTTGAAGTTAGATTGTAAGGTTTAATTTTGTATAGATCATTACTAGAGCATTCTGTAGATTTTGTTTACTAGCGCATGCGATAGCTAAGCAGCCTCTTATGTTTTTGGGATTGTTTGGGGATCGTAGGTTTCAGTGCATTCTTGGTACTGGTGTTGTGAAGGGGTATTAATATTGTGGCTCGTTGGCAGTGGGTGTGTAGACCCGTTATTATGAATGGCTAGTCCCATTAGTACGGACTGGATTTTGGGTTCTATGTGGCACACCGATGTTGGATCCGGTAGTTTGGCTTTTGTTCCCACTGCAGCGACCATGCCCTCTTTTGTTTGTGTTACATGGCGGAAGTGCCATGTCAGTGACCTGTCTGCACTGTGTGGTTATTGTGTCCCTTTTTTAGGTGTGATCTATTTGTTTTGGTGGGGAGAATCTTTGGCTTAGTTATGCGCTAGTTTGTGTCATCTCTGGTTGCCACTAATTTTGATCTTGTTTTATCTGCCTTTTCTATTTGTCTTTTATTGGATGATTTTGTAAGGCAGTTTTATGTGAACGTATTCTTAGCACAGTGGGTAACTAAACTTTTATATTGTTTTGGGGAAGGTTTGGTTTTGTAGTGTGCATGCTGGGTACTTGTTTTGGTTGCCTGGTGGGTGCTTGGTTTAGTCGTAGAGGTGGATTTGTCCCGTTTTGGTTCGGGTTTTTGGTAGCCCTCTGGTGTAGGATCCAGTGTGTTGGCTTTGGTATCCCCTTGCACTATCCAACCCCTTTTGTGGCTTTTGGAACACGACTTTGGGTCCGTGTTTGTAACCTGTATGCACACAGGGGTTCCCTAGTCCCTTGTTTAGGTTTGACGTGATAATTAATTGGGAGTCGTTTGTTTAGACTGGTGCTAAGTAATACCGGATCATACAGTTGTCATTTAGATGATTGAGCTAGAAGCAGTTTCTTGTTATTTACTGCCTATTCTGTATCTGCTTTGTTTTATCTTTGTACTTGTATCTATTTGTATTTTGTATTTATCTTGCCTACTATTTTGTAAATAAACCTCTTTACGCATATCAAAATCGATCCCTCTCCCTTTTATTTTATGTTGGCACCCTTCTTAGGAAGGACTGCTGACGAAGTGATAATAAGTTGAAAATCACTTCACCACAGTAGATTTACCAATTTCACAATCTTCACATACGCTAGTTGTTTGAATTTTGCCTTCTAAACCTTGTACAAGTTCTTTTTTAGTCATTGCTTGAAGAGTCTGATAGTTGACGTGGCAGAAACGTTTATGCCATAAATCATTATCAACAACAGTTGTTTCTTGCACTTCACAGTCCATAGCCGAGTTAAACACTACATTACCTTGGACAACGTAGAGGTTGTTTTCTCTGTGAGCTTCGACAATTGTCTTACTGCGATGATCAGCCTTGATCTTTGCCACTCCATCTTGAAAGGTGACTATCTTTCCTTTTTCTACAATTCTAGCAACTGATAATAGATTACGACGTACGTTAGGAACATAGTACACATCTTTTACAGTTAACTGATTCACTTCGTGACCAACTTGAAATTCCATTTCAATTTCTCCAATACCTTCTGCTCTCAACTGCTCATTAAAATTTGCTGATCCATCAGCCGTTTGAATGGATTCACTCGGAATTGTTCGAAATGTGTGGAACCACTGGCGGCAATTTGATACATGGTGTGTAGCACCACTGTCTAGAATCCACTTATCGTTTTCACAATTTGTCAAGTTGAAAGAAAAAAGAAGTGAGTCTTTACCTTTAGACGATTCCTTTACCTTTGACGTCTCTTTGTTTTTGGCTGATTTAGGCAAAACATCAATTTTAGCATAATGTCCACGCTCACCACATCTGAAACACTGAACATTTTTCTTGTCACGAGTTGCACGTGGTTTTATCACATGAAAAGCTTCTTTTTGGGGAATGTCCTGTTTCATAGAGCGTCTTTCAAATTCCGTCAGAAGAACCTTTTTAATTTCCAAGGACGTGAACTTGGAATCGTCAACGTTGGCTAGAGTCATGACGATACTTTCATAAAGTTCAGGCAATCCGGACAGCATGGTATAGGCTAATTCCTCGTCTGGTACTTCTTTTCCAGCATCTTACGCAAATCACTACATTATAATATAAACGTAGGAGTGTATTCATCTTTATTAATATATAAATCACTACATATTTTTAAACGACTAGGATAAAAAGACATACTTTCATTTTCCTCAAGTCCGATGAAGATGAATTGCTTCTTCAGTTGCAAAATACGTGGCCTGGATTTAGGCTCAAAGACATTAGTTAGAGTATCCCACGCTTCTTTAGGGGAAGTACAATCAACGATATGGATTTGTTGATCTGGATTAATCCCCAATGCTAATGTTGCAAAAGCTTTATCTCTTTTGGTTTGAAAACCTGCCTGTTGACTGGCTGTTGCATCAGCACATAACACAGCACTTCCATCGACATATGACCAAAGTTCCTTGTCGATCAGCAACATCCGCATATTGAACTTCCAAGTTCTATAGTTGTTTTCTCCCAGCTTTTCGAACTCCATACGTGGTTGCATAGAAGCCATCTTGGTGGCAGCCCAAGCCAAATACGTTCGAAAACAAGTCCTGTTAGGTTTAAAAGAACAACTCTACCTTAGCTTGCGCAGTAGAAGCGTGCTGGGCCCATAACCATGTTAATAGAATTGTAATAAATCGAGCTGTTCAAGGGAGAAGAGATAAAAGGTTTTATTCATTTTTACTTACTGAGACAAAAGAAGAAGAATGGATGATTACTAAAAAGGCAACAACAAAACAGCGGCATCACCACCGCGTGTATAGTTAACAATAAAAATCTTAATGCTATCTATCAACAATGGTCTGATAACATTTTGAACATAATTCTCAAGATGAATAAAGCAAATATTCACAACCTGTTTTCTGATTTTTTTTTTAAAAAAAACTTTATTGCATTAACTAACGATAACGTATACTTTTAATGATTTTCAATAGCTGAGTCAATGGCTTAAAAATTTTTAAAAGAGCACGTACAACTCGCAACTCCGATCGTTATAATGGAGGCGTTAGCCAGAGACAAGTGAAAGCATAGATGAAGAAAAATAAAGAAGCAAAGTTATTTCTTCATCCATGGTGAAAGTAAATGAAACTAGAGGAAGGATAAATTTATTTTTTCAGTCTTAACTGATTTTTATTATTAAAAAAGTTGATTCTTGTAACCAGTTTTTAATACCTAGTAAAGATTTTCATTTGTATTGCTAAATAAAAAATTTGAAGCCTCCTCATACAACGTTACCAGTGGAGTTTCGATAACAGCTTGAGTTACACAAAAAATTTAAATTGATTTATTCTTTATTGATTTTTAAATATAATAAGTCGTGATAAGACACTGCGTATATTTTCTCCATTTATTTTTTCTGTCAGTCGCTTGGTTTCATGGTGATATCGAATATTACAGTATGTGATGACAATAAGTCTAATAAGTCGAAGCACATGATCGTCAGAAGAACTCATTTCAAATGAATGGTTGTTAAATTAGTGAAAATATTAATTTTGTTTTCGGTTATAAAATGTAATGTTTTTGTTAGAATTTTGATAAGCGTATTCAATTTAATTGCTGTTTGCTCTCCTAGATTCACTAGATTCACTCCTTATGATTTTTTCTGAAATTTTGCCCAGGTTTACAACATCTTTCGATGATGTGATAAGGCCTCTCTTTATTTTTTTTTCACTATGATATTGCTCTTTCAACACTTATTATTAGTTAGTGATGAGCTAAGTCGTGATTCTACGTTCACAGGTATAACTGTGACTGCTACTTTTTGATATCAGTGATTTTTACCTGTGAACGTGAAATCATGACTTGTTTTTTTCCTGCTCCTTAAACAAACGGTGAAGATGATTCACTACTATTAATCGTTAAAGCGGAAGTGGTGGCGAAGTAAACATTGTTTGATTGGTATAAACAGGAGTTTATTAAAGAGTATATAATCTATAACGACGCCTCGGTGAAATAAAATGGAGAGTGGTATATTATTTAGTTTTTGTAAACTTGTATTACCGTGATTAATTCACTCCACTTTTAAAAATAAATTAGTTGTTTACTTGTGAATTTATCCCCCCTGACTCCTTCATCCGCTAAGAAATTGAAATACTCCAAGTTTGTTTATTCAAATTTTGAAAATTAAATATAATTCTCGAAAAAATTATGACCCGTTTATTACTTATTTAATTTAGCAAACATGTATTACTTATTTGACCTAAACAATACGTCACTATCAGTGCCTTAGCAAGGGTAAATGACGCGCATTTTTTGACCTCGCTCATTTAAGTCATATAAGTAATGCTTGTTTGCTTAATAAAATAAAGGGATCATAATTTTTCCAAGAAATCTACAGAGTGATCCAAAAGTCAGTTCACGCAGCAACTTGAAAACAGTATCTTTGAGTGAAATGACTTTTGGATCACCCTATAGCGCTTGTAATTTTATTTTCAATTATTCTCAGTATTTGAATACAAAATTTATTGGAGTAATGCGGTAATTTCTTAGCGGGTGGATGGTGATAAACGAGTAATTTATTTTTTAAACGGAAGTGAACTTTATACATGATTATGCAGTATTTTATTGTGAAAGTATTCTCTTCCATTCTGTTGATTTTCCATTTCCCTGGAATAATATATCAAGTCAGTATATGTAACCAATATAACCAATAGCATACCCAGAATTCCTCTGGGGAGGGGGATGCATTCTTTTATTGCAATTTTCGACCCCTAAAACAATGAAAATGCGGGAGGATTACGCCCCTCCTCACTTTGGCTACTGAACTATATTATATAATATAATTGTTGTTATGCAGTTTTATATTCAGCTTATTATCATTGTATTAACAAACTGCTTGTAGCTAGTATATATAGGGTGACGTCTCGGTTTTTGCGGGATTGTCTCATTTTTCTTATTGGGATTAATTAATTACATGTAATTCAATTAAAAATTATCGATAGCATCGATATTTGACCAAGTCTCCCGGTTTGATTTTTCCAAAATTTGGTCCCCAATATATATTAAAATTTATATATATGGTCCCCTCTGACAATTAAAATAGTTGCTATCCCTCTGAGTACAGTGGCTAGAAGAAATAGTGTGTCCATTGCCGCTGATTTCGTGTCATCATGACTGATGACACCGCCAGATGGCACGACAATCTAATGCGCCGACAATTACTCTATAATGCATGGGATTCAATGTAAGTTTAACAGCACGAACGCTTTAAAAATACTTGTTTAATAAAATAAAATAAGATTGTAAACTTGAAATAATATGCAGATAAACGAACTAAGTGAATTTCAAAGCAGTATTCGTTTTATTTATTATTTAATCGAATAGCTGTTGTTATAAAAAGTTAAGCGCAGAAGATAATTATATGGAAAAGTGTAATGGTTTTTAAATTGAAATGTTCTTTCTATATTTTACAAATTTCATAATTTATAATTTATTACATGTTATTGTGTACGTCTGAGCTTTAAAAGTTTACTTTTCTCACGTTTTGCACTTCTTTCTTCGTTTAGTGTTTTTAATAGAAAGTGCAAGCGTGTAAGAACATAGAACTTGATAATGCTATTTGTTACTGCAGGGTTATATTATTATATTTTAAATTTTAATTTAGAGACACATAACGAAACCGTAAAACAAATGTAAACCAACCAAGAAATGAGAAAAATGGCTATTCGATTAAATAATAAATAAAACTAATACTGCTTTGAAATTCATATAATTTGATTTATTTGCATATTATTTCAAATTTACAATCGTATTTTATTTTATTAAACAAGTATTTTTAAAGCGTTAATGCTCTGAAACTTACATTGAATGCCATGCATTATAGAGTAATTGTCGGCGCATTCGATACTCATGCCATCTGGCGGTGTCATCAGTCATCATTACACTCTCATGGCTGCATTTTGTATTCAATGGACACACTATTTCTTCTAGCCACTGTACCTCTGAGTATACAAATGTCTAGTTACTAGTAATTCACCCTCGCTCCCCTCTGCGTACAATTCTGGATAAAGAAATCCGTGTAAATATCACAAGAATTAGATATCACATCTATTGTTTATCAATTGCAGATGCAAATAAAATACATATATCAGGAGCCTTTTTATGCTCTTATGTTTTTATGAAACGAAACTTTATGTACGAAATATTATCGATAAAAGAGCACTAGTAAGAAGTGCTTGGTCAATTAATCAACGATCGCTTGAAAACATGACGGAAAAAGCGAATACTCCCTTTCCTGTGCATTCTGATTGGTTAAAAGAGTTCTAATCGTTAACGCATGCGTCATTTTCCTCGATTGACCGTGAAACAGTGAAAATCACAAGTAAAATAACGATAACAGGTTCGAGAGTAGCGTTTGTGAAAATCACTGGTAACGGTTTCGAATGTTCGAGAGTAGCAGTGATTACCTGTGAAATATCACTATCAGTGAAAAAGTCACAGGTAGTGAAATAACGCTCATCACTACTTATTATCAGTTTTGAATGACTACATCGAGGTCAGCAGCAGTGGGCAATGATCCCCCAGTTGACTTCATTGTTAGTGCTGTTAAAAAATTGGGTGGGAACTTCCCACTGGGAAGTCAATTCGAGTGACGCATCACATTCAACATTATCCTGTTAGGCCTTATAATCCGTGCTTCTTTTAGTCGTGTAACAACAGAATTTCTACATTGAATTGTGCAAGCAAATTCAAATAAGGTTCCCGTTTGACAGCAGACTTCTGAATGAACTCACTATCAAGATTAGAACCAAAAACAGCTGTTTCAGGAAATATTTAGTTCTAATAGCAGTTTTTTCTTACCATTATGACAGATAATGAGCTAATTGATGAGTATAAGTTGCATTGCGATACTGGGTCTTTATAATTAAAGTTCCATTTTGACATGGCCATAAAAAAAAACCTACTGGACCAAAAGCTGGTAATATTATACAAGAGGGCATAGGAAGTTCATACCAACCAAAAAAAAAAATAAAATTAGTGTAAAAGGTCACCACCAGCATGGAATGGCGCTCTATGCAATATTCGTATACGAAATTAGACACGAAGACACAAGGTTAACAAGTCTTCTTTGTTTAACAAGAAGACACACCTAGCATTCTTCCTCTGTAACACAAACAGATACAGAGGAAGAATACCAGGCCATGGAAACAATTCTAAATAGTCTTGAGTTCTTAAAAAGCGTCAATTTTAGGAATTATTTGCATTATTCTGCATTTAATAAATATTCTGCAGTTCCTCATACACTACCTTTTAATATTTTTTGATTTTAAATAAATACATGCTCAAAGTTTTCTTCAGATCTGATAATTCCTTCATAGTTTTCCAATAAAAATAAAACTGTCTCCCAAACTCTATTACTTTTTTGTGAAATCTGTTACTTTTTTTGCGAAATCTATTACGCTTTGGGGGGGACTATCTATTACCACTTTCAAGTGCAGTGGAACAACACTGCTTCAACAGGCAGATGCTCAGTCCATGATGTTAATGCATAAAGCGAAGTTTTTAATCCTTTTTAAAATATTTTATTTTATTTATACATGGATTATTTTTGCTTTCCTGGAAACAGTTGTTGCATATTTCAACTGTGTAATGTGTTCCGAGCATTATTAAAAATCGTCTGCAAAGTTTGATCTGATTTTTTATTTTAAAGCATGTGCGCCTATGGAGGGTTTACATTTTTCGGGCTCTGGCTGACGTCGTCGATGTTCCGCCATCTGGTGAGCACTGGGAGAAACGGCCCGATCGAGCATACCTTATACTCTACTTACCTTGAAAGAGGCGGGTTCTTGTGATCTATTTACTATATATCTATGAGTATAAGCAACGAGGCTTAAAATTTCGTGCCGAGGCAGTTTCAATTTTTGATTGCTAGTTGGCGCTCTTCAGGGATAAACAACTACTTTTTTTTATCTCATCGCTATGTTAATTTATCCGACTTTATCTCGCAAAATTCTGGCTCTCACGACAAAATTAGGTTTAATAAAGAAAACTATCTTTCATGAAAATGATTTTTTAACATTTTTATGCGCCACTATGAAAATACACGGTTATGGCGGTTAAAATGTTTATACCCGTACATTTTCAGTTTACAAGGTACTATATTCAAGTCATAAGTGCGCATTTTTTCAGTAGGAAATAATTCACCTTTAAATATAATTTTTATTTTTAAATAAATCGTTTTCTCTTCTCTTTTTTTTATAAGCTTTTTATAACTTTGCTGTGTTAGTTTGTTTAGGTCAAATCTTGTAATCAATATTAAACCAACTTTCCGACAAGCTAGGGAGCTGCAATTTGACACACTTATGCAGAATCGATGACAATTTATGATAAAGCAAAAAATTTTCAAATCGGTTCATTGGTTCGTGTTCTAATGGTACTAACTCATTACTACGAATTGGTTGTTGTAACAATTGGACATTTCGTTATGGCGAGAGGTAAATGTATCTATTGTTTATTGTTGCAAAATTAAGCTGTATTGTTGCCACTAAATAAAACATTATAAAAGCTTGGTTTGATAAAACCTTTTTCCCCTTATCTTGTTTAAAACAGTGTGCATATTTATACAGGGTGATCCAAACTTATCCAAACTTATCCATAATTGTTTAGGAACATTGTACGGTTCAAATGGAACAAAAAAACGTCCTATAAACATTACATTTAGTTTCGCATGCCAAACAGGAAGAGGAATCGTCGTAACACGTGTGAAAGGTATTTCATTGACTTGGCCGTTGATTTGAGCAGTTACTCATATTCTGCAACACAACGTCGAAGTTCATTATGGCGTTTATTTTCACAAATGAAGTATATGCGAACATTCATTTTTACTATGGGCTTACTGCTGGTAACGCTGCAGAAGCCAGCAGGTTGTACGTGGATGCATTTCCTCATAGGCGCCATCGACATCGAGAGGCCTTTTGGAGGTTACACCAAGTTCTAAGGGAGACAGGATTATTCAGACGTCGATATCTCACACACGAACGAAACCAGGTGTAATGTTTATAGGACATTTTTGTTCCATTTGAACCATACAATGTTCCTAAACAATTATGCTGGATAAGTTTGGGTCACCCTGTAGAATTAAAAATTGTAGTTTTCCAAGTATATAAATAATAAATAAAAATATATTTGTGTAGCTTTAGTCTTAATTTAAAATTTAATTTAATTTCTATGCATTTGAACATAAATTCATTTATTGATAATAGCAATAAAATGTTCTTGTTGAGTAATGAAGTAGTAAATCTGTGACAAAAAGAATGGTTTGAATTACACAGGCCAACAACAACAACAAAAAAAACTTTTAAAAGTCATTTTTAACGTTAAGACCTGATTCTCGTACGCTTTCTTTTGTGCTGAATCCGAATCTCAGATTTTTTTCTCTCACCCACAGATTTGTTTATCAATGAAACAATTTTAAATTATTCAGAGTTTGGGTCCTGATAAATTTTCTTGTGGCCAAAAAATATGGATACTTTAACATTGCAGTCGCTTCTCTTCACACCAATTACTTTTTACATGTCAGTCCCTATGTGCATAACTTGGAAACGTGACGTGAAGGAAAAAATCTAAAAGCAAATGATTCAGTGCACAAAAAAAAAAAAAAAAAAAAACCCACAAGAATAAGGCAACTTCATCATTGGCCTGAGTTATTCCAATGAAATAAATGTGACGAACTGAATCCGTTCAGCTGACTGAATGACAAAGTGATTTATGAAAAATTGAGAATCGAGTTTGGAATTTGACCCCGCAAATCAAAAATTGTAAGTTTCCCGCTTCTCTGCTTGCATGCGACCGAAGATTATAACGAATGAATCGTGTTGTTTATGATTTCGCTGGCTTTGTTTCGTCTATGTTCAAACTATCCCATTCTTTCCGAGGGGAGGAAACCAAAGATAAGGAGAAATCCTTATCGGCGAGCGAATTATCGACTGAAAACTGTCGAAATTTCTCGGCAATTTCCGTGGTAGACGTTCGCGTTTTGTTTCTTCAGTTAAAATAACATCACGTCATTGAGTCTACTCTATTCGATGGGAAAACTGAGGAGGAAATTTTTAGCGTTTTATAAAACAAGCAAACTCGAAACAAAAACGTTATCAGATCATTTCGTCACATCATTTACTTTGTCCCAGAATCACTTCCCGTCACATCATTCACTTTGTCCTAGAATCATTTTGTCTCGCAGTCAACTCGACATGTTCCGTATGCCACATTGAAGTCGTCCAATGAGCTTGCAATGAGGATTGTGAGTGATCCACTCATCGGATTTTGGTGAACTTTTTTTTGTTTTGTTTGGAATTTGCTGTTGAACAAATGTGCAATTGGAATTTTTTGTGTATCTCTTACGGTTTTCGAGATAGAATTTAGATGTGCCTTAATTTGCATATTTGAGATGATGAAAGGTGCTCCATCAGATAGAGCACCCTCCAGTTCCTAATTATTTCTTGCATTGGAATTTGCGTAACTACATTGGTATCCAAGATAGGAAGGGAGTAACTTACTTTTAACTCATCCGGTATAATTTTAAAAAGGATGATTACCCTGCCTTGTAAAGATCTATGACAAATGTTGAAGGACATTTATCACAAAGGAATCTAACATTGATGACGATGCGGATACTTTTGAGGGGACTATCCAACGAATTATTGAAGAATGTATTCTGTAAATTAGTTGTAATATTATTAACCGTTTTCCAAGCTGGTTCGGATCCTCCACAAAGAAAATTCTTAATAAAAAGAAATGAATTCACAAAAAATGCAAACAAACAGGCGGTATTAAGTTTAAAAATAATAGGCGAAAACTCTTATTAAATTAGATGTAGAAAGTTTAAAAAAAAGAGCAAATATGCAAAAAGGTTTTTATTCAAGTGACCCATCTTCCCATCTTAACTCGCGATACCAGAAAGAGATTGACTTTATTCGGAGCTCTGTCAGAAAATGCCCGTTGTAAAGTTTCAAAACAATCCGACATCTCTCAGCTTTTGGAATAATCACAGAAAATTATAGCACTAATTAGAATTGTGTTTTATGTCTATCTGCTAGCGCGCGAGCTTTAGAATTGTGTCACGCGAAAACAATGCAACGTGGCACGCTCCTATCTTGCATGCGACCATATGACAGAGCCACGGAATTCTAGAAACTACCGTGAAGGCCGTGATAGAGTGAAGTACTTGGAGAATATAAAACAAATTTTGTGGGATGCGTGCAGTGTTCCTGGCTAAAAATTTTTAGAATGCCCCTCGTCTCAAACCAATTTATAAGATTATTAATGTAGAAATTAAATCATCTGATTTACTTAGGTTACTTAATTTTTAATTGACGTCATAATTTGCGTAAATACCGACTGTTTGATGAATATGGATATAATTGTAATGTTCTTCACTGTATTATTCTATTGATGTCCTTTATTTGGATCTCCCACTTGGTGACCCAGCCTCCATTTTGGCAAAGAAACTTTTAATTTAATTTAATTTAATTTAATATTATTGCAACAAAGCCACACTTTCTTTTTTTATTTAAGTGATCTATAAAAATTAAGGATAATAGCTTGAAATAACAATATTAAATGGTAAAAAATTTTATTTTACATGAAAATTTATAGGTCAAATAAAGTATTCTGGGAATATTCACAGGGAACCTTCACCTGCACAAAATTTTGTGAATAGGAAAATGCATAGATAAGACGTACAGAGGGAATTTTTTTCGCGAAAGATCAAGATATTTTCGCGAATCATAAAATTTCACATGGGGGTGGAGGAATAAAGACCTTAACTCCAAAATAGCTCATCAGAGGCAAACAATTTATTTACTAAGATTATTCGTCTCAATGAAAGGAGTCTCTGCCTATAGTGACTCTATTAACTTTTATTTGCTGAAATAAATGTTACAACATTTCTTTATTTTTTTTCATAAAAATCATGTCAAGGCACAGTTTAAGGTTTCCTCTAACAGTGTATTAGTTTCCTTCGGTTCTACATTTTGCCGTTTCAGAGTAGTTAGCTGCACAAAATTATTTACATAGGTACACATGTAAAGACGGATTTTTTTTTTTAATTTCGATGTATTTTCTAGAATCATGAGTTTTTAAGTCAATTTCAGAGTAAAAACCGCCATCAATTGGAATTCAAGTTTGGTGTATCCTGGCGTTGTCTTCCTGGAACACTCCAGTTCGATCAGAAAAAAGAAACTCGTCCAAGAATGGAATGACCTGGTCATCCAGCAGATTCAGACACTCGGCTGCATAACATTGCAGAATACAGACCAGACCAACAGAAGCAACCCCAGATCATCGCACAGTCTCCACAGGCTTGGATAGTGCGGTTCTTTTCTTACCCTGATGCGCTCATCATCTATGAGGGTGGGTCGAAACGTAATGCCTCCATGGCTGTAACTTTTTTATTTTTTAACCGATTTTCAAAATTCTTTTTGTATCTGATACTTATATTTGTCCTCTATGTAATACACTATTCACTTTTCGACATAGTCCCCATCCCTTTCCACGCATTGCGCCAACGCGTAACTAGTCGGGTGAACCCGTCGAAGAGAAATTCCGGGGTTTTTGTCGACACCAGGATTGAATGGCAGCTTTGGACCCTCTTCTATAGCTCGATAACGCTCGCCCGCATACGATCCCCACACACCCAGAAGCGTTGCAGCGTTTACAGTGCAAAGATGAAAGACTTCTCACCTTGCAACTTTCACCACTTCCCAAAGAAGAAAGAGCACCTTAAGGGACATGAGTTGCGTTCTCATGACGAGGTGAAAGATGCCATTCAATCCTCGTGTCGACAACAACCCCGGAATTCCTCTCCGAAGGGTTCATCCGATTATTCATGCGTTAGCGCAATGCGTGGATAGGGATCGGGAGTATGTCTAAAGGAAAATAGTGCATTATATAGAGGAAAAATGTAAATATCAGATATAAAAAGAATTTTGAAAATCGGTTACCAAATAAAAAAGTTACAGCTTTTGGACCAACCCTTGTAGGATAGGGTAAACCTGGATTCATCAGACCTGATGACTTTTTTCATCTGTTCCATTCTCCAATTGTTGTCTCCCGGGCGAACAGTAATCATCTTTTCCTATTGCTTTTACTAAAAATCGGATATCTTGTGGCAGAGCAGTTGCTTAGTTCCAGTCCTTAAAGTTTCGTCGCATTGTGCGGATGAATAAGCTTTTGATTTCCTTGTTAAACTTTCATGTCAGGTATAATGTACAATTTCTTCGGTTTTCCTTCATCATGCGTCTTAATGATCTCCAGTCACGATTAGTCAGAATTTTTTTCCGATCACAGTTACTACTCGGGGTTGATGATTCAGATCTTTCCTTCCAAGGCTTTACTAATTGTTGAACACTTTTTACTCAATCCCAGTAATTGCCGCAATCTCTTTGCTTGTTTTCTCTGCTTGGAATAAGCCGATAATTTGCTCCTTCTGAAACTCGGTGACATCTTTTCCGCGACCATGTGCTTCAGTAGTATGCCTGTGACTGACTCCTTAGTATTTGTATATTGAATATTCGACGGCGACTTTATTATGGCTAGGCGGTGTATCATCACCATCATTTACAACCATTATTTATCCACTGCAGGATGAGGTCTTCTCCAAATTTATGAAGCACTGAAAAAGCATAGTTAATTTGAAGTGAATTGATTAATAACCCTATACTCTGGCAAATGAAAATTGCAAGCTCACCATAAGAGTGAGAAATCATCCGCGCCAGAAAAGACCCTAACCTAACCTGATCATCACGAAAGCCAAAAGACCTGAGCCTTAACGCTCTCGGCCATCAAGGTTGACATCAGTGTTGCCAATTTAGCAGGGGTATGTCCAGTTTAAAACGCATTTTCATTGTTTTGTGCAGTTTAATTTTTATTAATAATGTCCCATAAAGGACAAGCGCATGAAATAAAATGCTAAATTAGCAATACTGGTTTGTAATCTGTTTGTAATCAACGATGGTTTAACCCATAATCCTTTGCGAAGTCACGCTACAATATTGTTACTAGAAGCGAATCTATATATATAAAATTTCTCTGTATGTCTGTCTGTCTGTTCGTTATGCATTCCAAAATGGCTGGTCTAATCTTCATGAAAATTTGCATGGTAATTTAGGTTGACCCTGGGGAGGTTTTAGGTAGGTCAAATTGATTCAAGGTCAAGGTCATGGTGGAGTTATAACGCTTTTTAACCCCCCCCCCCCACATTCAGTCTCTCTTTTTTGAGGGAATTCTAATTTCTCTGACCACGTAAAAGGGTAATACAAGAAGAAGATAGATTGAAGATACATAGATAGAGGGAGAAAGAAGATAGAAAAAGATAAATGAAGTGGAGGCTTTTGTTGCAGAAAATGAACGAAAGCTACTCGATGACCAAAGAACTGCTTCAACACGATAATTGATAATGTCAGAAGACAGACTGGAAAACTTTTTTTTCTTGATGTGCCTGAAGGCACAGGAAAAACTTTCCTGATCAACTTTTTCTCGCAAAGACCAGGCAGCACTGCATATCTTGCTGTAGCATCTTCTGGCATTGCAGCAACATTTCATACTGGAGGCAGGACTGCACATTCAGCTTTTGAGATTCCTTTGAACTTAGCCAAAACAGATTCTTCAATAATTAACATTTCAAGGAATTCAGGCAAGGCCATGGTTTTCCAATAAACACGGCTCATTGTTTGGGATGTGTGCACCATGTCATATCGCAAGGCGCTGGAAGTTGTAGACAAGACTTTGAATGACATCAGAGGCAGTGACAGTCTCATGGGAGGAGTGACTGTGGTACTTGCAGGAGACATTCAACAGACGGGAATCGTCATCCCAAAAGGCACAAAGGCTGACGAGCTGAATGCTTCTTTGAAGAGCTCCATTCTCTGGCAACATGTTCAGAAACTGAAACTGAAAACCACCACGAGAGCCCGTCAGTTTGAAGATTTAACAGCTGAGCTCTTTTCACAGCAACTGCTTGCCACTGGCAGTAGAGGATTATCTTTTTTTTACCAACAGCTCAACATGCATCAACTGCCATGTGAACAGATATTTGGCACAATAGATGAGCTCAAGGCAAAAGTCTTTTCTAGCATGAACTACAACTGCTAAGACTCCACCTGTTTGTGTGAGCGTGCGATTTTGGCTCCACAATGATGAAGTCGAAAAAATCAAACTGGATCTGCTAGAAAAAATCAATCTAGATCTGCTAAAAATATTACCTGAAACAGCAAGTTCTTTCCGATCTATTGACACTGTTGTCAATCAGGATGAAGCTGTAGAGTTTTCATCTGAGTTTCTAAACTTTGTCCAGCCACCTGGAATGCCACTGCACAACCTAATCCTCCAAGTAGGAGCTAAGTCATGCTGCTGAGAAACTTGGACCTTCCACGATTGCGCAATTAAACAAGGTTAGTAATGAAAAGCAAGAAGCCTCATGTTATCGAGGTCATGACTATGGTCATCACAGGGAAATACAAAACTGAAATTGTGTTCATTCCAAGAATCCCGCTAATTCCATCAGTCACAGATTTGCCATTTCAGTTCAAGAGACTGCAATTTCCTCTTAAGTTCAGTTTCGCTATGTCAATCAACAAGTCTCAGGACAATCTCTTAAGGTTGTTAGACTTGATATAAAGTCTCCTTGACTTTCTCATGGCCAGCTATATGTTGGTAGCTCACATGTTGACTTTCCACATAATCCTTAGATCTACTTTAACCAAAAAGGTTTCACTAAGAACATTATTTATTTGGAAGCTTTGCATTAACTAATTCCTTCTTTTGTATGGGTTTGTGTTTAACTTAAGTTTTTTGCTTTGTTCAAAAGAATAAATACTTTTAATTAAAAACTGTTCTTGACAAGTTTTTTCAGTTATATTAATTTTCACTGTTTAGTTTTTAGTTCACAGCTTTTTTTTTTTTTTTTTTTTTTTTTATTAAAACACAAGCAACGCTGGGTATTAAGGGTAATTTTATATATAAAAATTATCTCAGTAGGACTTAGCATTGTCTAGATTTTGAAGTGCAAAATTAAAATTTTTTTTGAAAAACCGGGACTTCAGATCGAACCCCGATAAGGCGAAGCATACTATGATAAGATAAGGTGAGAAACTTGGATGCTATACGACGATAACGCAAATAAAACCACTGGAAATCAATTTTCACGCAGAAGATTTACTGGAAAGAGCGATTCAGTTTCTGTTATCATCATAAGAAGTGTACTTTCAATGTCGCCCACACCTTAAGATTTAGTTATAACAAAAATAAGGAGCGCAACGCTATCCGGGATTCAGTAGATTGTACTTTTGGGATTCCACGTAATTAAATCATTAAACATAATTGGAACGTAAGTTATAATTAAAACTGGATTTAATTCTCCAAACATAAGCTAAAGATATTAATGAGAAAAAAAAGGAAAAATTCCGCGACTTGGATTCGAACAAGGGACTACGAGTATCACGGCCACATTTTTCATAAACCTTTTTGTAGCTGACTGAATACGTGAAGTCACGAAGCGAACGTGACGAACAGAATGTGTCGATTCGACAGAGTGGCGAAACGATTCTGGGACGAAATGAATGTGACGATTTCAATGTATATGCTGAATCTGTCCAGTCTACTGAGTCAAATCGATTCTGGGGCGTACGGATATAATGACTTGACTAAACGAACGGAAGGAGTCAAATTGGCTTCAGTGTCAAAATGATACTGAACGAAATGAATGTGACGATTTGAAGCATTGAAAAACGTTTCAGACCAGATTATGTGTGACGAACTGATTTTTAAATTATTTATTTATTAGGAGCTTTAGCATAAAAGCTACTTATAAAAATGCGTCCTTGGTCTGTACGTTTATCCGTCCGTCCGTCCGGCCGTCTGCCGTTTGCACGGTAACTTGAAAACGGATTAACTTTTTCAAATTCTGTTTTCAGAAATATAACCATCCAAGTCTTAGCTCGGCCGTATCAACTTTTCAGAATTTTTCGTGGACCCCTTCACATCGAATTCACGTGCTAAGACAGTGAGTGTGAAGAATACCAAGATAATGGCATGTCATATAACAATCGATTTGTCAAGAAGGAATACATTGTTACTTTCTGTTCATCTTTTAAGCATTACTGACAGCGGCGCGCGCACGTAAAATCGCTTTATCGACGCACGATTGCTCAAGTGCTCATAATCTATATCATTCAGTAGCGAAAGAATGAACTACTTATTGGTTTTATAATGTCTTAACTGTGTACCCCTTCATAATTTCTACATTTTTTCAGGTACAAGGGTGGAATTCGGAATGTAGCTTCCTATGGGCATGTCCCTCTGCACTATTTAGTTTGGTTTTGATTGGTACACTGTGGTCGGAATTACGGGGGTGGGATTCAGAGAGGACAACATATGTATGTGCTATTTAGGTAGGTAAAGGCGTGAAATTCAGTACCCAGATTCCTCTAGGCATGATCTACATTACTATGAAGTTTAGGCGCAGGTGTTCCATTGGGGTCGGATTTGCGGGGGTGGTAGTCACGTGGTCTTTAGAACTATGCCAACATATGGCTTGTGATGTATCATACGTTGGGAAATGATGAGAAAGGAAAGGAAATACGAGCTTTTTTACATTTTCGACATATTACGCTCGAGAAAATTAATTTTTGATTAAAAAACTTGGGGAGAGGTAAAAAGTGCAAATAAAGGGGTAAAAGGAGATGACTTCAGGATCTGCTACTTGCCCTACTCGGGGGGAGGGGGAGGGGGGGGGTAAATTTTTTTAATAAATGTAGAAATGTATTTCTACTTCACTGCTAAAGTTCCTCCTTGGAATGTTTATTAAAATTAAGATTTTATTAAAAAAAATTAATCCCCCCTCCCCCTCCCTCCGAGTAGGGTAAGGCAAGTAGCAGATCCTGAAGTCATCTATTTTTACCCCTTTATTAGGAGCTTTAGCATAAAAGCTACTTACAAGAAAGCGCCCTTGGCCTGTACGTTTATTCGGCCGGCCATCCGCCGTTTGCACAATAACTTGAAAACGGATTAACTTTTTCAAATTCTGTTTTCATAAATATGACCATCAAAGTCTTAGCTCGGCCGTATCAACTTTTCAGAATTTTTCGTGGACCCCTTCAAGTCGAATTCACGTGCGAAAACAGTGAGTGTAAAGAATTCAAAAATACTGGCATGTCATATAACAATCGATTTGTCAAGAAGGAATGTATTGTTACTTTCTGTTCATCTTTTAAGCATTACTGACATCGGCGCGCGCACGTGAAATCGCTTTGTCGACGCACAATTGCTCAAGTGCTCATAGCACAGAATAAGAGAGTAATATTGCTCCATGCTCATAGTCTAAATTATTAAGTAGCGGAAGAATGGAGCAACTTATTGGTTGTAATATGTCAGTCCTTCATATTTACTATACTCTTTGAGATAGAAGGTTGGAATTCGGAATGTAGCTTCCTATCGGCCTGGCCATCTGCCCTGTGTGGTTTGGTTTTGATTGGTACACTGGGGTCGGAATTACGGGAGTGGGATTCAGAGAGGACAACATTCAGAGAGAGGGCGTGAAATTCAGTATCCAGATTCCTCTAGGCAAGATGTTTAGGCCCAATTGTTCCATTGGGGTCGGATTTGCGGGGGTGACAGTCACTTGGTCCTTAGAACTATGGCAACATATGGCATGTTATATATCATACGTTCGGAAATGATGAAAAAGGAAAGAAGATAACTTTTTTTTTACATTTTAAACATATTTCGTTCGAGAAAATCAATTTTTTTGATTAAAAAAACTTGGCGAGAGGTAAAAAGTGCAGATAAAGGGGTAAAAATAGATGACCGCAGGATCTGCTACTTCCCTCACCCTACTCGCGGTGGGTGTGGGGGGGGGGGGTTAATTTCTTTTTAATAAATGTATAAATGTATTTCTGCTTCACTGCTAAAGCTCCTCCTTGGAATGTTTACCAGATTTTATTATTATTAGGAGCTTTAGCATAAAAGCTACTTATAAGAATGCGCCCTTGATCTGTACGTTTATCCGGCCGGCCGTCCGGCCGCCGTTTGCACGATAACTTGAAAACGGATTAACTTTTTTCAAATTCTGTTTTCAGAAATATGACCATCAAAGTCTTAGCTCGGCCGTATCAACTTTTCAGAATTTTTCGTGGACCCCTTCAAGTCGAATTCACATGCTAAAACAGTGAGTGTAATGAATACCAAGATAACAGCATGTCATAAAATCGATTTGTCAAGAAGGTGTGACGTTGTCAGTTGTGTTATTATTAATTTTGATTGTAGTAAAGTTTTGTTATATGTATTTATCTATTTAGAGGCAGTGCAAGAATCGATGTTTCAGAAAACAATGAAATGATAAATCGATACTTCGATAACCATCGATTTAAGAATCGATGTTTTGCGCACCATGTGGGCGGTTAGGCCTACCTTTCGATTCCTCTCTTTGTTCTTATGATAGATTCTTATTTATTCCTTTTGTAAATTAATTTTGATATTGCAGGAATCTCGAAGCCTAGAACACTTTATTACTCATAGGTTAGCGTATATTTTGTTGATCCTGAATTGTGATATCTGTATTTTGCCATTTGTGAATTATGTCTAGGCTAAGCTTATTGCTTTGCATGCTGGGAATGTGTATCACTTCTGATCTCAATATCGATCCTTTCCCCCCCTGTTCCGGAAGTATTATGGATAGTTCTGACCTCGCCACCAGAGGGAGTATCCCAGGATTCATTGCGAATTCCGTTCTGATATAAAAGGGGAGCGGGAATTTTGAAAGGCATTCCAGAATCAGTCTTCCTGACCTGCACTTGTCTCCAGCTCTCTCCCGACTTCGTTGCCGCCAGTATCGTCCCAGCATGTAAGGTAGTAGAATCCTTTGTTACAACATTAGATGTATCTAGTCTAGCCAATCTTTGAATTCCCTTTTGTCATTAGTTTTCTCAGATAGAATTCTAAATTATAAATCATCTAAGTATGCTTTATCTTGGGTTTGGAATTATGTACTAGAAAGGGATGTTGACCTATCGCTATGTAAGCTTTGCAATCATGTTTGTTTCTACTGTTTGCTGACGAACTCGGATGAACCCTGGTTCATTTAAGATCCTTACTGTTTTGTATATATTAGAATTTAAGTTCCTTAATGTTAGAATGTTGTTTGATTGTTGTTAGATATTAAAGCCCTTGTTTCATTTAATACTTTGACTCTGATTGAATCATTTCTCGATCCTTTTACAACCCATATACTACAAAGGAATACATTGTTAATTTCTGTTCATCTTTTAAGCATTATTGACATCGACGCGCGCACGTGAAATCGCTTTGTCGACGCACGGTTGCTCAAGTGCTCATAATCTATAAGCTTATTATTAAGTAGCGGAAAAACGGAGCTACTTATTGGTTTTATTTTATACACGATTGGAATCATCCTTCATCATTTCTACATTTTTTGAGGTAGAAGGTTGAATGTAGCTTAATATAGGCATGTGCACCTTCACTATTTAGTTTGGTTTTGATTAGCCCACTAAGGTCGGAGTTTTGGGGGTGAAAATTAGAGGGGACCAAAAGGTTTAGGTGTATATAAAGGAGTGAAATTCGGTATGCATATTCCTATAATCAAGATCTCCATTATATGAAGATTTTTTTTCCATGCCTTCCCGACTCGATGGCGGAAATGCATCGAAAAGATGAGGACTCCATTGAAAAATAGTGTACCAGCTCTGTCTGTAATAAAGGAGCTGTAAAAAAATATTTCCGATTTTCATTTGACTGACCCTCGTAAGTAGAATAAGAATGGAGCTACTTATTGATTTTATAATGTCAGTCCGTCCCCTCCATAATTTCTACATTTTTTTGAGGTAGAAGGTTGAAATTCGGAATGTAGCTTACTATGGGCATGTCCATCTGCACTATTTTGTTTGGTTTTGATTGGTTTACGGGGGTCGGAATTACTGGGCTGGGATTCAGAGAGGGCAACATATCTATGTGCTATTTAGGTACGTAAAGGCGTAAAATCCAGTATCCAGATTCCTGTAGGCAAGATCTACATTATTTTGAAGTTTAGGCCCAATTGTTCCAGTGGAATCGGATTTGCGGGGGTGGCAGTCACTTGGTCCTTAGAACTATGGCAACATATAGCATGTGATATATCATACGTTCGGAAATGATGTGAAAGGAATGAAAATACGAGTTTTTTACGTTTTTTATATATTGCGTTCGAGAAAATCAATTTATTGATTAAAAAAACTTGGGGAGAGGTAAAAGTGCACATGAAGGGTTAAAAATAGATGACTTGCCTTATCCTAATCGGGAGGCGGGGGGGGGGGGGGGGGATTAATTTCTTTTTAATATACGTATAAATGTATTTCTGCTTCACTGGTAAAACTCCTCCTTGGAATGTTTACAAGATTTTATTATTCTTCTGAGTAGGTTAGTTATGGTCCATTTGTCCGTTGATATAATCTTCCGTGATCATCGAAAATAGGGTAGTTCGATTGGTATACCTGTAGTGGTAAATCTACTCCAGAATTCGCTATTTATTAGTAGCTTTAGCAAAAAGCTACTTATATAAAATGCACACTTGGACGGTACGTTTATCCGGTCGTCCGACCATCCGCTGTTTGCACGATTACTTGAAAACGGATTAACTGTTTCAAAGTATGTTTATAGAAATATGACCATCAAAGTTTTAGCTCGGCTGTATCAACTTTTCACGCTGTTTCGTGGACCCCCTTTTCGAATTCACGCGCTATAACAGTGACCGTAAAGAATACCAAAACAATAGCATGTCATAGAACAATTGATTCGTCAAGACTGAAAAATATCTTGTAAACACTCCAAGTAGGAGCTTTAGCAGTGAAGGAGAAATACATTTATACATGAGCAATAAAATAGACGTAAATTTGGAAAAAATTAAATGAATTTCCGTTGGTTACTAATAACTTAGCTAGAACTTAAATTCTCGAATTTAATATTACTTCTATGTCACAGCTAAAGCTCCTTGGAATATTTACAAGATTTTATTCTCATTTCATTTTGGAATTTTTTTACTATTTATTAGAAAAATGGCAGAATAATTCTACCACATTTTAATTATTAGACAAATTGGAGTGTTTCTTCAGTCATTATCTTATATTTGAGTTATTTTCATCAATTTATTTGATGGTTAAAGGGTAGGGACTATTCCCGACCTTCGAGTCGGGGCCTGCTCTGCCGATTGAGTTGCTGCGTTGTGGCTTCAATGAAGTTTATTTGGATATCTTGTAACAGCAAAGCTGTTCATATCCGCGGTAGCTCAGTTGATTTAGAGCAGTGCCAGCGATAGGCATGGTCCCCGATTCGAATCCGGGTCGCGGAATTTTTCCTTCCCTTTTCAATTTGTCTTTCGAAATATTGGAGTGTTTCTTCAGTCATTATTTTGTTTCAGAAAAGTATATAATTTCAATTATCCAATTATATACAGGGTGTTTTTGAATTGAGTACAGATTTTTTGGGAGATGATAGAAGAGGTCCTTAGAAGTATTTTTTGTCATATGAACATGGGGTCCCTGCAGCTCCGTTTACTTACAATACTGCATTGAACAATCAAATGACACCGGGACGCAGTGTGCGTTGGTCGGCCTAGATTATTTTATTTTTAACAATTAACACAAGCAATCTACTGTAATAACTTTTAAAGTAATTGTTTGCAAAGAAATTTCAAGGTGCACGTGCTTGTTTGTTGAAAAGTCTTAGGACAAACTTCGTCAAGGAGATTCCATGGTATCCAACCCCTTTGTAAAATACGATTAGTTCATATGTAAATGAACTAATCGCATTCTGGGAAAGCAGTAGATAAAGATTTGTTTTAAAAAGTCATACAGTAGATTGCTTGTGTTAATTGTTAAAAATAAAATAATCTAGGCCTACCAGCGCACACTGCGTCCCGGTTTGGTTTGGTTTGGTTTGGTATTAACGTCCTTTTCAACTGCTATGGTCATTTTAGGACGGCGTTATAGGGGCCGCAAATTTTGCCTCGCAAGGGTTCTTTAACGTGCAGCCGGCAAACGACTACACGGGACCAACGGCTTTACTTCCCTTCCGAAGGAAGTGCGTGATCTCAGGATTTCCCCCTGAAAAATCCTCGTCGTCCTCGGCCGGGATCGAACCCGCGTACTCGGGCATCAGAGGCGACCACGCAACCGCTGAGCCACCGAGGCCGATCACTGCGTCCCGGTGTCATTTGATTGTTCAATGCAGTATTGTAAGTAAACGGAGCTGCGGGGACCCCATGTTAATATGAAAAAAATACTTCTAAGGACCTCTTCTATCATCTCCCAAAAAATCTGTACTCAATTCAAAAACACCCTGTATAATTATTATAGATATAAAAAGCAAGAAAATAAAACACATTTTTTATCTTTGCAAAAATGTCTAACAATTGATATTGGGAATTTAATTAGACACGCCCAGTTTTTCTTTCGTTGCACAGCGTATAATATACTTTCAATGACTAAATTCAGAAAGAAGAAGCATCATTTCCAATGAAATTAGGAAATTTCGTCAATGTCTTCCTGGGTTGTCAAATTTTTTATCATAATTATTAATACAAATCTGCATTAAAACTTGTTTAGTTATTATCAGCATAAAGACTGTAATAAAATTTAATTATTACTAAGGATGTATTAATTTTCATGAACTCTGTTGATTTTTAAACCCTATTCAAAATGAACGCCGTGATCTTATTTTTAACAGCATCGTGAAGGGTTTCGGTTTCGACGAGATGCTGACAAACGCCATTAGATGGCAGCGCGTTAAAATCCCCCTAGTTTGTGGTCGATGTTGGGACCAGCTTTAACATGGAAGGGACTCACTCTCCCTTATGAGCTCTTGCTATAATGTAAAATTAGTGATAGTCGAAATTGGTTTCAAGGAACCAGGTTTAGTGGAACCTTTATGGTTCATTGGAACTTTCAATGCTAAAATATGGCATGAAATATATAAAAAGACTTGGAATGATGTGCCATGAATGAATATAACGAAAAATTAATGATAGTCGAAATCTGTTTTGAAGTAACCTGGTTTAGTGAAATCATTATGGTTCATTGGAACTTTCGATGCTAAAATATGGCATGTAGTATATCAAACAACTTGGAATGATGTATCATGAATGAATGTAACTTAAAATAATGATATCCTAAATTGGTTCATAGGTACGTAGTTAATGGATCATTATGGTTCATTAGAAACTTACAATATGAACATAAAGCGGTTTAAAATATGGTTCCGCGAATGGTTTAGTTTAACCTTTCGGTATTTGGTTATTTCATTCCTTAATGGTTTATAAAGTATCGAAAGGTGCTTTATTATCAGTGTGGGGAAACGTGTCTGTCTGTCTGTCTGCCCGTATGTCTGTCTGTAACTCTAACTCCTCCGAGGCTGTGAAAGATTTTCAGAATCTGTTTTCGTCAGTCGAGGAATATGGTGAGTGTCACGAACCAATCAAAAGTATTATCTAAATCGCAGTGGCTACGTTCACGGCTACCGTGAAGGCATAACGGCTCACGACACTAAAGAGTGACGCCACACGTTATTGCTGGGAGTTGTTTCGCAGCACTTTTATTATTGGGACGAATATACAGGGTCGGGACACATTAATATGACCACCTGCTAGTATCCGGAATATCCACCTTTGGTGGCAAGCACAGCAGCTAGTCGACTTGGCACAGTCAATAAGTCCTCGGAAGGTGGCTGCAGGTATCTGGACCATTCGGCGATCAGTGCATCCCGTAATTCCATCACCGTGTGTGGTGGAGGGTCTAGCTTGCGGACATGGCGATCGAGATGGTCCGACAAATGTGCAATGGGGTAGTGGTCCGGGGAGTTTGGTGGCCATGAGAGTAGCTTGAATTCATCCTCATGCTTCTCAAACCAGTCAATTTTGGCAGTATGGCAGGGAGCATTGTCCTGTTGAAAGGTGCTATCACCCTGAGGAAACACGGTCGACATGATGGGGTGTACCTTGTCTGCGACGATCGTCAGATAACGAACAGCATTAAGTATACCCTGCAGCGGTTTCAGTGGACTCAGACCATAACAAGAAAACATCCCCCAAAGTCACCCCCCCTCCCCCCAATCAGCCTGTCGTCTGCCAACGATGGTGTCGGGATGCCTGTTCTCAGATGCTTCCTGGCGAATTCACCATCGTCCGTCCACTCTGTTCACCAGAAACCGCGACTCGTCAGAGAAAGCAACCTTTGCCACTCGATAGTCCATTGCGAATTGGAGGCGTTTTCAGCGATGCACAGGCGTCAACATGAGTGCTATTATCATACGCCTGCTCCGGAGCCCCAACCTCAAGAGGGATCGTTGCACTGTTTTGGTGCTGACACGCCTAGTGGCCCCACTGTTCATTTGCTGTGTCAGTTGCTCATCAGTGGCACGCTGATTGGTCTTGGCCAGGCGTCGTAACCGACGCTCGTCTCTAGGATCGATGGCCCATGGGGCCCCACAATTACCTCTTCTCTTCAGTTGCTCGAAACTGTCTGGTTCGTCCAGTCACGGTACACATTCACAACGGCAGCTCTAGAGCAATTCACAAAGGTGGCCGTTTCTGAAATGCTGCCCCCCTTGGCCCGATAGTCAATGATCATCCCCTTTTGGAGGTCCGACAGGTCACGTGCTCTGCCCATGACGGCGGCAATTGCTGTGTTAACGGATGCTACTACACGTCTGCTGTTGTCAGCTTTTAATGATATGCAATGATTTTTTCATCTGCATACCATGGGACGTTCCTACATGTTCTAGGAGAGGCGGTCATATTAATGTGTCCCGACCCTGTATTGTGTAAATGTTCAACTGGAAATATATGTTCAATAGAAAGAAGTTTCAAGTAGTGTCAAGAGTTGGAGAATTTTATAAATGAACGGCAACAAAAAACGTTTGTTCAACTTTGGAAATCACATTCTGTTTGCTAAATTATATATGTGATAATTAAAGGGGTCATAATTTTTCCAAGATTTATAGTATTTAATTTCCAATATTTGGTTTGGTTTATTAGAATTTTTGGCATCGAGTACTAAGGTCATTTTGCGTCTTTATATACAAGTTATATCTGTACGCAGCCCGGGACAAACACAAACTTACAGATCCACTGCAGGATTCGAGCCCACGACTAGGTGGACACGAGAACTAGAAAGCGAACGCGCCACCTGGCCACCTTTCAATATTTGAATACACAAACTTATTGGAGTAGAAATTTTTTAGTGGATGGACGGGGAGGCGGGAGAGGGGGTGAATTCACAAGTAAACACGGGGATGGTAATAACACTGTATATTGCTTTATTTTTGTAAACTTTATTATCATGACTGTTTCACCCTTTGTTGGCCTACTATTCACTAAGAGTGAAGGCCTATGTATTCGTTTCCCCAATTCAATTTATTTCTTTTCTGATATTGACTTAAAAACTCATGATTCTAGAAAATTGTTGAAATTAAAAATAAAATTCCATCTAAACGTATGTGACCAATTTTGTGCAACTATCTCCTCCGAAACGGCAAATAACAGAACCAAATTAATGCGCTTGAGAGTACCTTATACTGTGCATTGACGTATTTTTATGACAATTGACCTTTATCATAAACTCTCGTTCTCACACATTTTCTTAGCCTTCGTAGCCTTGACGACCCATGTGACCACACAAAAAATGGCGTCCCTTGGTCGTGTTGTAAGCATTTGTGATTTGAGTAAAATTCATTTTTTTACATTTTCCATAGGTTTTTACTACTTTAAAGATTTTTATTATTATCTTTATTAATTTAACATACATTATTAACCTGAAATTTGCAAAATATAATGATTTAAATGTTTGCTGATAACCTTTCATAATTTTAATTTCATAGCCATTTCCAAATTACCTATAAAATTATTTTCTAATGATGTTTATTTCTTTCTCCTCACTCTGACAATTGGGAATACAACAATATTTAACCATAGCAATAAAAATTTTGAACAACAACAATTAAAACTTTCACTTAC
>JAHWFO010093546.1:293320-325427 GCA_023313115.1 Rhysida immarginata
CTGTAATCCTTTTGTGATAAACTGTACCTTGGATAATTGCGTAGAGTATGAATTACGTAAGTTGTGACTTTTGAAATAAAGAGCGTTTAAAAGAGATTTGCGTCATTCAACATTCAATCATGGAAATAAATGCAACGGTTAAATTTGCGTAATACTTTTCGGCTCTTGTCGCTGGTAGTTCGGGGTCCGGCAAGAGTACCTTTGTAGCTCAAATGTTGAAGTATAGAGATGAAGTGATGGACCCGCCGCCTACGGAAATAATTTATTGCTATGGAGCTTTAATCCCGCCGGTTGTTAAAAATCTGAACCTACCTAACACTACGTTTCATGCCGGAGTGCCGGATGAAAAATTGATACACGAACGCATACCTGAACAGGCTTTACTGATTTTAGACGACTTATTAAATGAGGTGAAAAACAATGACCTTGTTGAGAAAATCTACACGCGCTACAGTCATCATCTCAACTTCTCTGTGTTGTTAATCACTCAGAACCTCTTTGCACATTCGAAAATCATCCGTACAATAAGTTTAAATACCCAGTTCATCTTTCTACTAAAGTCACCCAGAGACGTAGGTCAGATTCGCACCTTGGCCTCGCAAACAGGTTACGGACGCTTACTCATCGAAGCCTTTAAAGATGCCACTCGGGAACCCCATAGTTATTTACTGCTTGATTTAACTCAGAGTTGTCCTGATGTTCTGAGATTGCGTAGTAAGATTTTTCCGCCCGAAAAACCTATCGTGGTTTATGCGGATAAAGCGCGGGTTTAAAAACGCCGAACGTCATTTTAAAATCGGCTGAATAGGGTGTTGATACAACGATGATTCCTCTGGTTGTAAACATCGTCATTTTCTAGGAGCTTTGAAGCACTCGTCTCCTCAGCATAGGAAAGTATTAATGCAACATGCCACTGTTAATCAAGTTAAAGCGTTGTGCGAGATCTGTCATAACATTCTACATCGTAGAGTCCACTGGACACCACCTATTAAACAACATTTGCGGAAAATAAAAGGTTTAGCCCATAAAAAAATTTCATTAAGTGCCAAGAAAACTTATCTGAACCAACGTGGGAACGGATTCTTGCTACCTCTTTTGCTAGGAAGCGTAGCTGCACCTATTTTGAATAAATTAATTAGTTAAGAACATGCAAAAGTACGTTTTACTACCGGCTCACGAATATCAAAGGTTCCTTCACGCTACGAACCAGAGCGTCCCTGTGTCATCGCGCCCCGTTGAACATGGTCAACCTAAGGCTGAACCTAGTGTGGTTAATGATGTTGAAAAAAAACGTAATAAACAGTTGGATTCTCAAATCAATGAGATTTTAAAAGTATCAAATTTGAATGTGCATCAGAAAATGGATCTTTATTTTAATACACTTCAAAAATATCTAAGAGCAAGACGTCGTGAAGCACATTCGAAACGAACAAGCCTTTCAACCCAAACCGACCCTCAACCATCTTCAAACCCGTCTTTAATACCACAAACGCCGTCACCGCAATCCCTTCAAGAAACACCTACATATCTGTATCCGCAACAACTCGTCTATTCACCCGATTTTCGCCCGTCTGCAGACTTAAAAGAAAAAACTCTCGCCGACCGTGATATTGCCATGGCTAGCGGATTCGAGGAGGCCTACGACGAGGACAGCCGGCCGGGTAACATAGTGAGTTTGTCTGTTGAACAGCCTTCCCCGCGTACACGTTTCATAGACACGCTATGAAAGAGACCTGATGTTATCACATGGAATAAAAAAGGAACTGTGTCTATCGGAGGTAAATCAATACGAGGATCGAACATTAATAGTTTAATACAAGACGTATTATCACCCATCCCCCATCTGAAGAAACCTCTACCTGGGAGAACCCTGTTTACCAACGTGATACATCATGTAGACATTCCCGAAGAATTAATCGTGAATCCCGTGTACCGCCTGACGCATGCATCTGACACGCCAAAACTCCCCTGGTTACATTATGATAAATAACAATTTAACGTAAAATATTAGGCTGTATTGCAAATGATAAAATTTATTTTCACGTCTGTAAAAAAAAAAATTAAAATTGAATAAAAATGTAATTCAATGTATGAAAACCGTTTTATTGTGTAATTTATTTATTTATTTATTTTGTGCCCTGTAGTGCGTGGGAGGGGGGGTGCCGTAAGGACCCCCTTACAAAAATTCACTCCTAAGCACTACAGGAGCGGGTTTTTGGACTTGCACGGGGTGGATGTTATATTCGCAAGGAGTAGAGGCTGACAAACGATAAATTATTCATTTTAATTGCTTACGATCAATAATTATAAATGCAAATCATTACTATTGAAAATTGGGGCCCCATATTGGAAAGACATAAACTTTAACAATCATATCAAAATTAGCCAATAATCAATGAACTTGTTAAAATAACGCAAAATCTTCTGAATTAACAAACATTTTAATTGAACACGTGCACCAGCACATGGGGAGCCAATGAGCCCATCATCCTGTATGCCCAATCTGTAATGGCCTACAACACAGGCCGCAAGTACCTGACGAGAGTGAATAGATTGTGAGACCTATCCCACGAAAGCGTCACGCCCTCCTTTGATTTGTTGCCAAACAGTGCTACAAATTAGCGCTGCACCTGCTTGGCCAACCAGGGGAGAGAGCATTAACCCCTCAACAACAACCTTTAGACCTTACACTGTCCGCTCATAGACGCTGTAAATTTCACTCTATTCACTCATGTATCACAATACCTGTAGGCATACGTTCAGTAAACGTTCATGGAAAGCCCCCATGTGACAGGCTTCGCTTCACAGACGCTAAATGGTTATGAATATTGTTTATTGTAAGCATTTCTGATTATCTATACAAATTTAACGCGATGTTGATCGCTTTCTCAATACCAGTGTGCTTCAGTGCCGTGCAATAAACAAACATTTAACTCAGATTCTCATAAGAGAATTAACTGTCGTTCTTGGGCTATTAATGATAATCGTCACTTTCTTTTGATATGCAGCTTCCCAAACGTTAACTTTCCCCACTGGTGATCATAACTTCAAGTCTGTCTGTAATACTAAAATGGAACGATCTCACCGCTCTGTTGCCGAATCATTCTCATCTTGGTCGGGAAACTTCGTTCTAGGTGCATTCCTTCATGTACTGCTCGCTTTCGACGTATAACAGTCATGCACATTAAAAGAAAAACATAGCCATCATCAATTCACAAGACATATTATTTAAAATTAATTTGTAACCTTCATACAGGCCTGCTTTCATCAAAGCTCCTATTTTCCAGTAGCAGACACATCTAAAAACATCATCGCTGCTAGCTCGGGAGGGGGGGACTCGAACAATCTTTTCATTTTAATATTTTTTTTTTACGCTTGCCTGCAAAAGGAAAACTGACAACGATCGCTCACTCTCCCAACAATCTCCCATTTCCTCCGGGTTTGTTGATGCTCACATACTGAGAAAAGCTGCCCCAACAATGCCTGCTTACGATTATCCAAACAATTGCGGCAGCTTCCCTCAGATAACTAAAAAAAAACTGTTTCCAACAATCAGGAAAATATCACTTACGTACTACAAAACATAAAAATTCCTATACACTAACTTGAATTATTTTTATTTAAAAATTCCACACACATGATCGATATTCGCAACCAAACCCACCACAAAATTCTTACACCATTCCCGCAACACAATCGCTACAAAACTCATTTATTCAACAAATACACTTAAAACACAGAAATTTGCATAAACGACACCAACCAACTATGAAATAAAAACAAAACACCAAACGAACTCAAAACACACACTGACACCAGTCACAATTTATTTATTTATTTATTTATTTATTAAAAGTAACCACAAACAAACACAAATTCAAGCTGAATACAAAAAAAGTTTATTTGAACAAAATGAATATACAGAAATTGAATAAAACAGATAATAATAATTAGAATAATTAAACAGAGTCATTTAAAGGCTTGCAACATTGGTTCCATTTGGCCTTTTGGCAGATATTAAATTCAGAGTTGCTAGTATATTCGTCTTGAATGATTTCGCATTTCATGAGTAAGTCGTTCAAAAGCAGTTCGTTTGTATAAGTGTTGTTTAAGATGTCTGCCGTAGAATAACCTCTGGCTGCTAATTTCAGGTAATGTAGACAGTGATGTCAGACGTCTGATGTTGCACTATTCTCGTGTTGTAGATCCATTTTTCCGAGTGCATAAGCATGAACTGGTGGAATTGCGGTTGAGGAAACATTCCGAAAGAATCAAAGATGTATGCTTGTTTGCAGGACGGTATAAAAAAAGCCACCCAGTGCGAGCCTGGCTTGCTGGAATCATCCGTATTAGCAATGAGTAAAGCAGGGTGCAGAGGTTTGAGTTGAAGCATCAAGTCCGCCGGGAAAACACCTCTTGCCATAGTACATGTGAATGGATCTCTCTCGAGAGCACTCCATAGCTCTTGCGTATCCATCCATCGATCTTAATTTGTGAAATCGAAGCTCACGGTTCTGTCTTTATTGATTTCCAAGAGATTCTGATATTGACAATAAGCAATCAGATTCACCGAATTTGCTAAAGGTTCGGAAAACTGAACTTCAACACTTAACGTACCGTTACGTATAAGGTTATATCTATCTGTATAATAATTCCTGTCCCCCGAAAGATCAAAGGCCAGAAATGTGTAACCAGAACCGTAATCGAACTGACTGATGTCAACATCTCTGTCTTCTTTCCAAATCCCCAGTGCTTTCATGGAATGAACAAACTCTCTCAAGTATGACCCAGAGGAAAAATTCGGCGTCAGAGGGTTTAGAGGTATTGCATGAGTATCCAACGAGAGGGAGAAGAAAGATAGATTGAAATGTTGAAAGTTGAATGGATTCGAAGTAAAAGAACCATTCTGGGCTTCACTCGATGTAAATGCAAAAATCAACCGCGAGGGAATCTGACCCGTAATTAAGTTCTGTATGACGTGATTTCTAGTACCCGTAGCAATACTCACGGACCTCATTTCAACCCGACCGATAGGGTAAAACGCGTTAGTGGTTTGCAGAGTCTTTGCATGTGCTAATAACGTGGCTGTGTTAACTTTAAGTCTCTCGACATTCAGCATTGCTTTTCGGATTGTAATCTGATAATTTGGGTTAGCTACGTCAGACATCAGAGCAAAGGAGGGTTTACTTCTGTAAAGCCTCAGACGAAAATCCGTAGAGTTTAGTAGCAATCGACCCTGTCTAAATGGAGCGGGCCTTCCATGTAGTAAACGCCGTTTCGTGCGAGTCTTTTACGTAACTTAAACCCATTGTTTGCATCGTCAGCATTGTCCATTTTACCGCTCGTGTCTCTACAATACCCGGCTGTTGTGAGTTGACTTTGTTTAGAAGTCTGTCCATAGTTCAAAAGAGTTTCAAAATAAGCTCTGTACGGATATAAGTTATTACTATGACTAACTAACGTATCACCTAGATAGCAATCGACTTGTGAGAATAGCGAATGTAAGAAAAGGTTCACAGGCCCTGTTTTATCAGCAGCTGGTAACGGTCCGTCCCCTTTGTTGATAACGACTTCTAAGTTTAATGTAGATTGATCGAGATCCGTGTAAAAATCTGCCAAACCAGGTACGTAGAATTCAATAGGCCCGTCTTGGCTGATGATGGCTGTTGGCTGGTACCCTGTGACGTGCCGCTTTTCCTGTTGCCCGCTCGTGTGAGGTATAGAAAAAATGTCGAGATCGCTGTTGAGACATTCAGTGCTCAGCTGGTGTATCATTGATGACATGATTACGTATGTATTAGGCGAAAACCGATGATAAAGGACGTATGTTTAAAATCGGCTTAGAACGTAGTTTTATCTGTGTTTTTGTCGACTTCTTCTGTTTCTTCCTCTTCTTCTTCTGTTTCTTCTGCCCGTTTTTCAGCTTTTTTGAACGCTGCACTCGACTTCTTTGTCTGTATTCACTCTTTAGAAAGCTCTCAACGCTGTTGCCTCTGGGTCTTTTTACATGTGAATGAGTAGGAAATGCCGAATTTCGTCTTTTAACACGACCTCTACCTCTCTGAACTCTAGCACCCATTTCCTGCAGGGCATTACCTCCAGCTTCTTTCATACGTGATGACAGCGACTGTTTAAAATTTTGACCATGTATCACATCGTTAAAAACGGAAACACCGCCCTTTAGGGCATGCCGACCGAGAATCTTGCCCACGGATTTGAGTAAAGGTGTTGCCAAGCGAAACAGATTTGAAAACACTGAACCAATCCCATTGCCTCTCTGGAAAACCGACCCTCTAAACACAGGTAAACCATTCCCTCTCTGGTTTAAATAGTAACGCGATATTACTTCCGGGCTCGGCTGATAGGGGATATGCATCTTGAAGTAATCGAGGAGGAGAGAAAAAAGAAATCAACCTCGCACTACAGTTGTTTCTTACGAAAATGTAATTTCACTATGGTTTTACCTGTTAAAAACGCAAGTAAATCACCGTGGTCGGAATGAACCGCGATTTCAATCGCGTCGATGACGTTTTTACTTAAGAGAAAGTAGTCGGGTGAATGAAAAGTCTGATAAATCACTTCTCGTCTGGCATGTGAAACGGGTATGATTCGTAGGAGCGGAGCGAATGTGTTACCCACGATCTGCGGTAGTATGATGTCTGTATACAGATAAAAACCATGTATGCCACGCATAAGATCTATCGGGATTGAACCCTCACCGATAACGAAGTTCTAGGTCGGCGAGTTCAGCCTGTAAACCCAATGTGTAACATAAACTCTCGCTAAAACTGATATAGCGACCTTCTGTGCATTTGAAATGAAAACATTTGTTAGGTGTGAGATTGATTTTGTAAAAAGCCTGTTCTTTCAATGGAATCAACTTAACGAGCGCCTCGACAACATCGTTACGACTATCATAATACCCCTCGGGAATTTTTAAGATGCACCGTTCTGGAGTGTCAGGCGGATCAAAAATAACACAGCTGATAAAACCGTCATCTGTGTCGTTTAAGGGCATAGTAATAGGTGTTTTCAATTTCTTGTTCAGAAACCTAGCCGGTATAAATCCATTGTTGACAGCGGCTGGGAATTCGATGAACTGCGTTGAGGACCCCGTAAACAATACAAGATCATCAACAATCTTTGTCTCGATGCCCGCCTTTCTAAAACTAGCTTTTAGAAAATCAATTGCGGCTTCCCTATTTTGCAGTTTGGTACTCTTAAATTCAAAAATTTTTTGATAAAGAGGTGCCGACTTGGGATACCTAAACGTAACAGAAAAATCGGATACCCACTTAAACGGCCCGTTGTAATTCGGAGTTAGAGAGAAACGGTCCTCGTAGAAAATGTTTGGCGAAACATTGAACAACTTACAGAATTCGGGCGTGTTAAAGCGAATCCCGACATTCAGCGGCAAACTCATGATGACATTGAGATCTAAAGAAGGGTTATGGTAAATGAGAGCATCTTTCAAATAGGCTTGTAACACCAATTCAACTTCGATTATGAAAGTCTGGAATGTCGGAGTTCTTACTGGTGAAACAATGCTGAAATCAATTTGTTCATCTATGTGATCAGCCTTGAAACCTATTTCGAAAGTGTTGTTTACAGTCGTAATGTTCTTGAAGAGGGCAGGGAAATGTGTTTCCGATAAACCAACCTCCCATCGTCCTTGGAAACGCAGCGTCCTCGGCAGTCTTGTGATAAAATGAGCTGTTGTATTGGAATGAATTTGATCACCCGTAGGTGTATTTGATGGTAGCGTAACATAAAAATCCGTGTCTTCATACATGATGGCTGTACTCGGCCCCAACTGCTGTCAATCGCCTCTTGTCAAGCATTTAAAAGATCACTCTTTCGCACCCAGCTGTTCATACTGACTGGGTACCCTTGCCATTTCACAAAAGCTTCGCGAACACCACGCCTCGTACGCCGGCGAATAATCTGTTCAATGTTAAAAACTTCGGATTTTTTCACCTTTTGTAACTCCTGGTCGTAGAATACACCTGAGACCTCGCTACCATCGTAATCTTTAATTTTATACACAACAGGTTTTCTATAAATGATTTTTGAAACCTCAAACACCTCCTCTGTCCAGTTTGGAAGATAACCTTTATCAAATATGTTTTTCACTTTCGAAATACGTACGTAATCACCGATTTGCAACCTCAGCTTTGTTTGTGGTGCTGCTGTATAATAACTCTGTTTTTTCAGCCATAGAGCTGGGGCATTTCGTTCATTGACATCAGCTGGTGCCATACCCAGGGCTCTGTGATTGCGTTGGTTGTAGCTTAACACGAGATCCGGTAAGACGTCGATGTATCTGTGTTTGTTGGTAAATGTAAAAAACTTAAACATCCTCGTTTTTAACGTACGGTTGAATCGTTCGATCGTAACGGCTTTCAAATCTGATTCTGTGGTGAAGAAATCGATGTCGAGTGCTTTAAAATAATCTTGAACGTGTTTGTTTAAAAACTCCTTCCCTTTATCGCTGTTCACTTTTACAGGAACACTGCTGAGTGTGAAAATTTTTTGAAAGGCTTTCTGAAGCTCGAGTCCCCTCTTCGTTTTTAGAGGAATGACCCACGCATAGCGCGAGAAAACGTCGATGCAGGTAAGTAGAAATTTATAACCATCGTTCTGTTTTGACAGACTGGTTAGATCAACCAAGTCCACTTGAAATTTTTCAAATGGCGCATATACACGCATTCGATTACGGGGGTAACGATGACGCACCGGTTTATGCAGCGTATAAGCTCTCACGCCCCTTAACCATTCACCTGTCTCTTTTTCAGAATGATTTGTTTGTTTAGCTAAACCTCTCACGCCACCAAAACCTGCCGCATTAGCGGGGTTAGAAAATGCCTCATCCATGACAAAAATTTAAATTAAGTTATGTAAAGTACACATCTGTATTTATTTATTTATTTATAAACAGGTATATGATTGTACAGGCCCAACCTTTTAGACAGTATTAGCCCCACCTTAGCTGCACCCCTATCCATTGAAACAATGTATCCATTAGTTGAAAATTAAAAAACAAAGCAGCTTGAAACAGTAGTCGTTTTATTTAGAAAAACCGTAAAAAGAGCTTGGAAAAAATTTGGTTACCCTAGAAACAATAGCGAATTAGTAATTAGGTAATCAAAAATCGAGGGGCGCCAGTACTGAACCCGTTATGGTATATAAGCCCGTCAACAGGTGTTCACTTGTAAGCCAGAATCACCCAAGTGGCTTTTGCTGAGAACATTAGGACCCCTCTAATCTCCCACCCTGGTGCTGGTGCTTAGCACCAGCACCAGGGGTATATCAGAGGATGATAAAATTAATTTTATTCCAGGCCCCACCCAAATAAAAGACCAACGCCCAAATTAAAAAGCCAACGCCCAAATTAAAAAGCCAACGCCCAAATTAAAAGCCAACGCCCAAATTAAAAGGCCAACACCCTAATTAAACAACTAACGCCCTAATTAATCAACCAACACCCTAATTAATCAACCAACACCCTAATTAAATGACCAACGCCCACATTAAATGACCAACGCCCACATTAAGGGAGGGGAGGACTTTAATTGGATCAAATAAGCCACGCCCACCTCATTAATATGCGCCTAGAATAGGAGTATAGCTACAGCCTATGAATATCTGAGATGCCCTGGTTTTACGCCAAAAGAAACTCAATCACTGCCCATTGTTTGGAACGCACCTCCATTGTAGACGCCATTTTAACAGCTCACTAAAGCGCTGTCACCTATCGGACGTCAATGAAACTATACGAGACGAAGCGGAAATGTTTGAAAATGTTCCACAAAAAATGTCCAGTTTTTTCAACCAAAATTGGCCGAGAAAAAAAATGTGTTGCATTACTTATTGAACTCCCCTCGTAGTAAGTACTATTACTGCCTCATTAAGGTAAGCAAGCTAAATTCTCTTCTTGATCGTTGAACAAATGTTATGTAATAAAAATTGCGTTAAGAACCCCTGTCATCCTGCCAAATATAACATTGTTCGCAATCAAGGAGTTAGAAAATTTGCATGCACCTATATGTAAGCACAAAAAAATGACAAGTTGAACCTTTAAAAGAAATAATTGACCCTGCTGGGATACTGACAGAAGATTCCAAAATCTGCGCAATGCAGGGGCAGGTAATGGTTTTGTAAGAACGTCTGTCGGCATGTCGGAGGATGGACAGTAAGTGAGGGTCACATTCTGAAGATTAATTTCCCGCGCGATGAAATTATGTAATCTCAGAATGTACCTCGTCCTACTTTTAGATTCCAATGCACCCAGGCATGCGATGGCAGACGTTGAGTCCGTATAAATGATTGTGGGGAAAGAAATATATTCCCCTTGTCCAATTTCAGTTACGAGGTCCCAAAGACATCGAAATGACTTCACGCACTCGGATATAGCGATGATTTCAACTTCGCAACTGCTTAATGCAACTAGGTGATGGTATTCTCCCCCATTTTGATTAAAATACCAGAGTATCCTTTACTCTATGGGGTGACACACCAACTGGCGTCTGCGAATGCACACAAGGGACCGGCCGATGGAGTAAAAACGAGCGTTGCATCGCAGGTGTGTTTGAGATAAGAAGAATTTAACACATTTAAGTGCTGTCATATGCAAATGAGTGGGTGATTTAGCATATGTTGACAATCTTGTGATAGCAAACGCTATATCTGGGCGTATGTATGTCATTATATACATGAGTGACCCTACTAAAGATTGGTAACTGGTGGGGTCCACTGGTTGTGAGTCCGCTACTTGGTCAAGATTTATGTGCGGATTGAGAGGCGTGGTCTTAGGTTTGATGTCTTGTAAATTGTAGTCATACAGGACTTGCTTGATATAATGTGATTAAGACAAGCGGATGATACCGGCCTCTTGTATCACATGCATACCTAGGAGATGTTTCACTACTCCTAGTTCCATGAGGTCGATCTCTTGTCGAACTTTATCCATTATGGATGTCAGAATGGAAACATTGGTGGTGCCGCCACTATATCGTCCACATAGACAGTTAGAAGGACGGTGCACCCTGCGTTGACGTAATGGAAGAAACTATCGCCTGCTCTGGATGGCATAAATTTTAAGCGGGTGAGAAGCTGACACAATTTCATATAAGGATTTACGAAGTTTGCAGACATGATTAGGGGGAGCAGACAAACCTTTGGGTGGTAAAAGATATATGGTTGTGATCTATTGGAGCATGCAAATACGCACATTGGACGTCATACTGATGCAATGACATTCCAGTATTAGCTGCTATGCCGAACAATAGACGTAGGGATTCCATTCGGATCACTGGCGAAAATGTTAGCTCATACTGGCTCCCATACACTTGTGACGATCCAATCGCTACCAACCTGGCCTTGAATCTTGATATTGACCCCTCAGGGTTGTATTTGGTACGGTATATCCACTTGCTCTTTAGAATTTTTGTATTAGGTGACGATGGCACTATGTCCCAGACGTGATGAAGATTGAGGAAATCCAATTCGTCGTGCATGGTTTCTTCCCATTGATGATGTTGTGGAGAAGAAAGCGCTTGCTCATATGAATGGGGGGTCATTAGCGAAGTGCCCAGCAAGTTGGAGTCTGTAAGGTGGCATAAGATAGCTCATTGTTTTTCTGCTTTTTCTTTTAACCTTTGTGATCTACGTAACTCTGGTTTAGGAGGTTCAGGTATCGGTTGGATCACTCGTGTTTGAAACGATTGGGTTGGTGTTTCTTCCACAGGGACTAGTGAAATTGAATGCGAAATTTCAAGAGTGTCTTCGAGGTCGGAAACAGGCTGCGGAATTGTATCGTCTAAAACAGGAATAGGGGACATTGACGATAAGTTCTCAGTGAGATCCTGTTCATCGGTTTGGGGTACATCCAAATGTGGAAGGTCCAACGGAAATGAAGGCATTGATGGGATTAAAAACGATGGTTCGGGATTTTTTGTGAGTTCGGGGAAGATCCTCGGGAAGAACCGAACTGTTCAATCTCGTAGGAATTTGTTTTGATCAAGGGAATAAATGAGATAGCCAGGTGATGAAGCCGAGTATCCCATGAGAATCCCACGTTTCGCTTGCGCCCCAAACTTGGATCGCTGCGACCTCGATATGAAATAATATACAAGACATCCGAAGGGAGCTCGATATTTAAGAGTTGGTTTTTTATTAGACCAGATCTCCTCGGGGGACTTAGTTTTCCTCTCCTAGGTAACGAATTTAAATTATATGCTGCAGTGGTAGCTGCAAGGTACCAAAAACGGTGCGGAACGTTGGACGATGCAAGGAGAACGCGTATTCCGTCACAAATGGAGCATACGGTTCTTTCACCAACACCATTCGACTGGGGGTTCTCAGGTACAGTGAATTGCTGAGATATGCCTTCGATCATACAGAATTCACTTAGTTCCGCATTAGTGAATTCTGTCTTATTATCCGAACGAATGTATGCCAGTTTGTGCTCTCTAGAATGCTGTAGCTTTTTAATTAAACTTATCAGCGTCTGTGGTATCTCTGCCTTAGTTGCAGTAGCACTGACGAAAGTTTTTCGGGAGAAATCATTGACGGCCACCAAGAGATATTTATTTCTATGAATGGAGTAGTAGACATAGGTCCCACGGTGTCCACTTGGAGTAGATGTAATGGACGAGTAGATCGTTAGTACAGAACGGTGTTATGTGGGGCATTGCTCAACCGAGCTTCAAGGCATGCAACCATGGTTGATCATCAACCAAAGGGGGCAAAACATCAAGTCATGAACGTTTGCCAAAAGTGTGCACGTGCTGTAATGTTTTACTGCGGTGGTGAGTTTTTTAGGTGACGGATGTCCCAATGCGTTGTGTATATCATTGTCAGTGACTGCCAGCAAAAATAACTGGGGGGTCCGTTCGGGAAACTGAGTGGGTATGAGAGATGACAGGAGGAAGGGGAGGTCCTCAATGCCCTCTTGTGCAGCAATGGACGTGCCCTGGGGAGAGGATATGGAATAGCCTCTAGGCCCGAAAGTCAAGCTGTAACCCTGCTTCGTTAATTGACTCATTGATATGAGATCGAGACGCGCACTAGGAGCGTAAAGCGCGTTATGGAGCACTAACACCGTTCCAGAGTTCAATAGGACACTTGCTACCCCTGTACCAATGGCAGCAATTGTCTTTTTAGGGTCTGCGGTGTGGATTTGCTAGTTGCATCTCTGTAAAGAATAAAGAAGTTTTTTTCTTTGATTACATGAAACGAACTGCCCATGTCCACTATCCAATCCTTATTTGGGAAACCAACACAGTTGACTGCTGGCTTCTTTTCTTGCACTTTGGCACCCGGTTTACGAGACTTTCGCTTAGGACGAGGAGCTGGCGTGTGAGGCGAACGCGTACTGGGTGCAGGACCCCGCGAGCGCGAATCAAGTATGCTGCGTGGAGTTGTTGCACCTGTTGTGGTAGAATTATTTTTGGAAGGGCAAACCATTCTTACGTGACCTCTGCCTCCACAGTTGTAACAGGTGACCTCGAAGTCCGACAGGTGTTGGAAGGTGGACGTGGGGGGGGGGTAACAGGTGATACAGGATGCTGCACCAATGGAATGACCACGGGAAGTGTCATCCCTAAATACCACGTTAAGCTGACTAAGGAAAGTTTCAATGGACATGGACGGATTTGATTGCACTGCGAGCCTTAAAGAGTATAGGATGAGGGTAACCCTGCGACATGTGATCGATCAAAATTTTATCATCCAATTTTATAGATACAGCTCCTGCTTGTGCACGTATTTGCAACGCACGAGCAACATAAGCATTTGGCTCATCAGTATCATTAAAGCGCAGAGCTGAGAGGCGACGCATTACCTCAGCCTGCGATACTGAGTCCGGCCTGGCATAGCGACAACATATTACCTCCCAAAGTGTGAAAGGGTTGTCACCTTGGAGCACGACGACGATGTAGCTGGCTCATCAGCAGGAAATGAGACTTTGTCTTGAACATATCTGGCTAAATCTTTGGTCTCAAGAAAAGTCAAGACAATACGTCCATTGATTGTAATTAGTGCTTGCGGGTTTGGGAATCGAGCGGCCCTCGTCAAATTACGACTCTGCCGAAATTACAATTAAAAAAAAAAACAAATTAAAACATCGAAACTACGCTCTGCTACGAGGGTTCAGAGGGAGAGGGGGTGCAACGCCCAGAATTAAGAAACGTAGTTCGGAATAATTTGGTCAAATAAAATTTATTGGATACAGTAATGAGCTATATAAAGAATTTAATTTATACATCATGGCATAAAAAATGATTTTCATTGTCGAAATCACAAGTAATATAGTCCTCAGCAAAGAACTGTAAAAATAGTAGCGCTTGCAAAGCGCGATAATAAATAAATGTTGGAATACAAAGAAGAATGGATTATTAAGATACAAAAGTTACGTGTGTGCAAACGTATAAAAAAAAGAAAGATATTTAAAATTACATAAAATCCGAAATTGAAGAATGCGAAACGAGTAAAAATAAATAAAACCTGCTGAACAGAAATGGCGTCCATTGGCGTGATTAACTTTAGTAAAAAATACTTCGTAAAATAGGCCCTGGTAAATGGTCAACAAATTGCGTTGACAAGTAAAAGAAACGTTCTATCAAACTTAATCAAAAACACAGTTTATAAAACTGAGAGAGATTATATGCAGGGCTGAAGGTCTACGAATATACATTTCACATGGATATGTTATGAAGTAGGCATCATTGGTTTACTATGGAAGATTGTGTGACCGATGGAATGGAATGAAAGAATCGGGCGCCATTACTGCACAAGAGGCAGGGGATAGCTGAGGAGATAAGTGTGTTGATGCGGAAAAGGTTGGAGGAAATCTGCAACCACAGAGGAATAAGAAACAGAGGGGAAACTCCCTATAGCCGCAAGGGAAACTCTTCTGAGATCACGTGACGAAAGTCAACCAATGAATTTTCCTTAAAACCACTCCTGGTTTCACGGCGCTACTGTCGGTTTAATCAAAATTACGTCATTCTCCCGCAAATGGATTGTTATATGACGTCATATAAATACGTTTCTTAACGTTCTTTTCATCGGAATTTTAAAAAATTTAATTCAAGTTAATTAAAAACTTTGAAAATCGGTTCTACGATGCAAGGTGGATTATCACAGATGAAAAGAAATTATTATTGTATTACTAAGATTTCTTATTGATGGTCTCTGATTAACACGAGCATAGTATTAGAGGCGAGCTAATACAAACATGAGTGCTTCACATGAGTGATCACGTGACAAATCAAGAATTTTTCGTTTATGTAAAACATTTTTTTATTTTTGAATACAAATTTATGTGTTTTAATATTATATAAGAATTAATACACAAACTGCGTTATTATTTTATTTATTATTTTCAAAATTGTGTCCTCACTAGCGCCACGAAACCAGTTTTGAAAAATGACATAGTGATTTCCAATCACATGGTAGAGTTTCCCATCTGTTTCTCTTCATCTGTGTCTGCAACCTTTAAAATGAAAAAAATTAAGAAAACCATTAACAATTAGGCGACATAAGTTCTCGTGATCGAGGAAATTAGTCGCGAGGGAAAGTATGTATC
The DNA here is from genome assembly GCA_023313115.1 of Rhysida immarginata. Lineage (NCBI taxonomy): Eukaryota > Metazoa > Arthropoda > Chilopoda > Scolopendromorpha > Scolopendridae > Rhysida > Rhysida immarginata. The sequence continues at coordinate 308,910 of JAHWFO010093546.1, forward strand.
AGACAAAAGATAAATAATAGCATTTTTTACAAAAAGACAAAATAAATTACAAATGCAACAATTACAGTCTGTATATATTGAAACTCCACAAGATAATAATTATTTACAAGAAAAACATTGTATCTTCTAAAATTAATGCAATCCCTGTGTAAAAAAAAGAAAGAATAAAGGAGTAACAGATTGCAATAATTAATGAAATCATCGAATTTCCCGAACAGAATATAACGTAAAATTAATGATAGTCGAGATTTGTTTCAAGGAACCTGGTTAAGTGGAACCGTTATGACTCGTTATGTCACGTATGAAAGAGTGAACAGAACAAGATCGGGATAAAACTGAAAAAGAAATAAAAATAATTTTATTTGAGGAGATTCTTTACACGCAGTGGAATTGATCTAATAAAAAGAGTCAAATGAGGACTTATCATTTACTCGTAGAAATAAAGTCTTTTGACATGATGGGCCTGGCTGGGGAAGACGAAATAAGAAAGTCTGGATTTGGTGAACAAGTCGAATGTCCTGGGTCGCTATCGAAATCGGGCCGTAAATAGAAGGGCGTCTGATGACGTCGATCGAAAATGATCAACAGAGGGCGTTGAACGTAGAAGGTTGAATATCCGTCGGCTGATGTAGCGGCGGGATGAATCCGGAATGCGGATTGGACGGGTTGCTCACACGCTGGGTAGAGATGATGGCGACATTGGCAGTAGGATATAGAAGCAACAATATCTGTGTAGCAAGACGACAAATATGAAGCTGAATAAGAGGAGACTACTGCCTGAAGAAATCGAAATCACACACTGATGATAACCAATGGCACAAATAGACATCGCACTCAAAATAAAGATGGGCTCACGAAGCACATGTACAGGGTGTTTCAGTAGCGCCTGCAAAATTTTTACATGGTGGTTTCCGAGCTAAAAATTGCGCCCTTTCCACCCAGTATATCTAAACTATATTGGAATTACAATGTTGTTTTTGGATTGGCGATATTACGCATACCTAACTTATTTAAATTAGCTTCTAATTTAAGATATAGACTATTTTATTTGTTAAAAATAAAAGGAGCTCTCTACCCGTAAATACAAAGAGAGACACCTTCATTTATTTTAAAGCTATACAACAATAATTAATCTAATCTGTGACCAAAGTCCTCCAACTCCATCCTCCTCTTGTTTGATCGGACAAAAACTTTTTTGATTTCTTCAGAAGGTATTTCGATATCTCTGTGGATGTTCATCATCGCCAAGCCGTTTAATTTATCCTCGACTATTTGTGACCTGAGGTAGGTTTTAAGTCTTCTCAAGGTGCTGAATGATGTTTCAGCTTCACAAGATGTGACTGGAAGACTGCACAAGGTCTTCAATATTCGGAAACTGGGATGTGGTTGCATTAGGTAGAGACGTAAGCAGAGTTGATGGTATCTCCTCGTTTATGTTTTCCTGTCGTTTTCTGTGTTCTCGCCAAAGTAGAACTTCCGATGGCAGACATCTTGGTGATGGCAAATCGTCCCCATATACGTCCAAAACCCCATCCAGGTTTTCTTGATCAACATCTTCATCACTGATGACGGCCGAAAGAACGAGTAGCTATTTTGCAGGCATTTAGAATGGGTTCGGAAAATTTACTCTTCATTTCAGCAAGAACACTGTCCAGAAAAGGAATGTTAGATTGCGTCGGCAATACTCTTCAACTGATTCTGGAGGAGGATTTTGTCAATAGATTTGGCGCTTGGCTGAAGCTATTCTTGGACACTTAACGTCCACGTCAATCTGCTGGGTAATCTTCGCAGCTTCGCTAAACCATCCTGCGTGAAAAGTGTCGACATTTTCTCTGACGTTGCATATGGTACTTTTAACAACTTTATAAATTTGCAAGCTCTGATGATGTCCCGCGAATGATCTTGCAGAGACACAGTTAGTCATTTGAGAAAAGCCATGCAATTTTGAACAACGACAAGAATGATGATTGTTTCAAAGGTGCTAATATTTAGGCATAGTGACTTGGCATCAGAGATCGCATCTGAACTCCATTCTTTATTTCTATCATGGGGACTGCATACATGATCGAAGCACGAGATGAAAACTTCATAGAGTTCTAGCATGAGTTCCAGGGCTTCATGTCGAGAAATCCATCTCGTTTAGCACAGGGACTTGAGCTTGTGGTGAGAACTGTCGGGACACACATTTCCTATTTGCTTTTCCAATAGCTGCTGTCGTTTTGGATGCCGTTCAAATAACATATAAGCTTTATCCAATGAGCCAAACAAATATTTCACGAGAGGAAGGGAGCATGCTATCGCAATTACTAGATTCAGAGCATGGGAGGAGCAATGTGTATACAACGCTTTATGGTGCGTTCCCATAGCTTGCTAGAGCTTTAAAGCGAAGCTTGAGCTTTTAAGCAAATTCTACTCGCCAGAAAAATGTAGCAGTTGATGTTGAAGGTATCCCATAGCTAATGTGTCTCGCGAGAAATTGCAAGAGGGAATTCCAAAAAACATGGCGCCATCAAGGCACGAAAACGTTAGTTGTTACAGAAAAGGAGTTTAATTTAAGAAGCTATTGATAACACTAGTCAACACACATTTTGTGACTAAGACCACACAAAGTGTTCTTAGTAGTAATTTGTAGGTAGAATCCGAATCTGCTTTTAGATTTTTCTATCACGTCATGTTTCAAAGTTATGCACATCGAGACTTCTATGTTAAAGTAATGGGAGTAAAGAGAAGCGGCTACATTGTTAAAGTATCCATATTTTGGGGCCGCAAGGAAATTTGCCAGGCCCCAAACACTGAATGATTTAAAAATGTTTCATTGTAAAACAAGAAAGCTGTGCGTGCTAGAGAAATTTAAAAATTATATTCGTAATCAGCAGAAAAAATACTACCAAAAATCACCCACTTTCATTTTGTCACAAGAAAATCTTAAATTTTGGTGGCCAGTGTAATTAATCTAAAAAGTATTTTGTAAAAAAAGATAAAATATTTCCTAGTTAGCAAAACGTGATATTTATTTTTATTTTCGATGACGCTACAAAAAATGGAATAAATAAAATAAAATAAAATAAAAACAAAACCAACTAAATTTAAATTAACAGACCTATTAATTAAATAAATAAACGTAAGTAATAAAGAAATAAAAATAATACATAAATACATTAATAAAAAGATTACTAAAATAACAAATAAATATAATACATTCAATAAAAATTTAATGGAATAAAATTAAATTAATGAATATTATGTACAGGATTGAGTCACTGAATTATGACCACATACATAACAATCCGAATAGCCTCTTTTTGCAGCCAAAACAGCAGCTAGACGACGGGGCATGGATCAATGAGTGCTTGGAAGGTGGCAACAGGTATCTGTGTCCATGCGAACAGCAGTGCATCACGAACTCATGATGATTCCGTGGTGGAGGGTCTCCCAGCCTGACGTGTCGATCCAGATGTTCCCACATATCCTCGCAAAGATTATGATCTGGGAAGTTTGGAAGTCAGGATAGTAAGTGGAACTAATCCTCATGCTCCTCGAACCATGCACGGCAAATTTTGGCCACGTGGCATGTGGCATTATCCTGTTGAAAGATGCCATCATTCTCAGGATGCACAGTCGCCATGTAGGGATGCACCTGGTCGGCAACGATGGATAAATGTGCACAGCTATTGACGGTACCTTTCAGTAATGGACACAAAACATGCCACGAAAACATGCCCCAGACCATTACACGGCCTCCTCCAGCTTGTTGCCGCCCAACAATGGTTTTGAGGAGTTTGTATTCGTATGTCTCCCGGCGGATACGCCCATCGATACGATGCAGTAGAAAACGCGACTCATCGGAAAATGCAACCTTTTTCCACTGGTCTAAAATCCAATGTTTGTACTGCAATGCAAACGCACGTCGTTTCTTGCGATGCAAACTTGTCAACATGGGTATTGGAACCAGACGTTTGCTGCGAAGGCCAAGACGCAACACTGTGCGTTTCACAGTTGTTCTTGATAGCTTCTTGGTGCATTCCTCGTTCATTTGGGCTGTCATGATGGTCATGTAACTAAGCGCCGTTCATCCCGTTCATTAACGGCCCATAGTCCTCTACAGTTTCTACGCCTGGAATGAACATCTTGTCCATTCTTCCACTCATTGTACACCTTCACTACGGCATTACACGAACAGTTCACGAAAACTGCGGTTTCCGAAATGATCATACCATTTTCAAGGCCTGTTAGGTCGCATACTTTACACATGATGATTTCTGTACGAAATGTTCCTCTGAAACCACCTTTATATATCTTCCAACAGGCAGGTTTATCCCCCCCCCCCCCTGTGAATGAGCACAACCGTATTTACATATACCTACGTGGTGGTCATAATTCAGTGACTCGACTCTGTAAAATAAATGAATATAATAAAATAAATTAAAATTATATGATAATAAAATAAAAAGAAATATAAAATAACAAATTAAAACTTATATAAAATAAATATAATCTAATGTAATAAAATAAATAAACAAATAAATAATAAATAAAATTAAATAAATTAATAAAATAATAAATAAATTAAATTAAGTAAATAAAACAAATAAATAATTAATAATAATTAATAATTTATTAATTATTAATAAAAATTTTTAAACCACACTATAATACTCAAAGAAGAAATAATAATAAAATGAAGATATTCTTCAAGCAAATCATGAATACAAATTGTGGAATTCTTCCTTCCCTTTTCTCCTTTATATTCACACTATAATGTACGCATCCATTGCAGTCATCAGGGAAAGGTGTGTAGTGCGCATGTGCCTCGGTCATTTCCAAGCAGCAAGTTACTTTAAAATCAAACTAAGCTAGATGTACGCTTGAAGCAAAAAGCAGCTTGAAAATCCTCTTGCTTCACGCAACTAGCGCATATCTTATTGGTGTTTAGGATAGCTTGAGCTTGAAAAATCAAACGCAATACGCTTAAAGCTTCAAGCTTCACGCAGAAAGCGAGCTATGGGAACGCACTTTTAGGATATTCATTCCGAATTCGTGCTGCTACACCGTTTGTAGTCCCAGCCATAGATGCGGCCCCATCGTATCCTTGACCTGTCGAGTTCTTGCAATCCAGCCCAGCCTTTTTAAGTCCGGTAAGTATCAATCTTAGGCCGACGGCGCTGCAGGTCATGATGACAAACAAGCTTCCGGTTTCAAACCGGAAGTTGAGAAGCTCGTTTGATTTAATGGCCAGGCCTTTGCGATTAGTAGCTTAAAACTAGGCAAATATAAAAAATGTCGCTTATTAAAAATCGTGGAACCAGCTGTGTAGCATTCACGGCATATGTTTGTTGTTTTCAGGGTGTCCATAGAGCCAGCGCACTATTGAAGCAATAGAGCCTGCTATACAGGATGTATCTGAAACCCTATCACAAACTTATTGAGGAGGTAGCATGGATGATTCTAAGCAAAAAAGTTCATATGAACATGGATTCGAATTTGAACGATAACAGAGATATGAACACAAATAAAAATGCCGCCACTAAGATCAACAAGTTAAAAACACAGATTCAACCCACACGGGCCAATGAATTAGAAACCCGTGATGAATTACGATACTGATATGTAAAGCGGGGTCTCAGGACAGAAACGATTGTGATATGCAAATGAATAAAATCATGTGAGGTACATGCTGATTCCAAGCTGCAGAAAATAGCACATTGTCAGTGGTTTTGACCTTTATTAAATTTCCACAACAACCATAATGCTTCAAATGAACTATAGGCCCTCTAAATATAACAAAAAACATAAACAACTCGTTATTAAAAAAACTTGAAAACTTAGAAAAAAAAAATGGAATTTGAGTGTTTCACATTTATTTGGACAGGGTAGGAACAAGCTGCAGCTACTCAAGTTCAGCAAAATGGGGAAAACAGCAGACCTGTTTGAGTTCCAAAAAGGAGTTATTGTGGGAACCCGTCTAGCTGGAGCTACGATTTCTAGGACAGTACAACTGACAGGTATCTCAAAACATTAGGTCTCCAAGATGTTCGATGCGGAAACTACTCGTTAGAATTCGATCAAATTTTAACCGTATACACAATTCTACTTACGCTATTATTCCTCCAAACTTCATTATGCAATGTATTATAGAACCTGAGTTATTAACTTGTTGATCTTAGTGGCGGCATTTTTATGTGTTCATATCTCGGTTATCGTTCAAATTCGAACCCATGTTCATATAAACGTTTTTGCTTAGAATCATCCATACTACCTCCTATAAATGTTTGTGACAGGTTTTCAGATACACCCTTATATTGCAAGCGAACTCGTCAATGGACAAATACTAAAATGTCACGACTCACGGAAGTTCCATTTTCACCAGTTCCTAGCTTAGTTTTGATATCGGAAGCTATTTTAATATTATAATTTAATTTTAATATTGTAAATATTTTAGAATTTTAAAATTCGACTGCCAAAAGAGGGGATAATTTAGCGCCCCTTAAATCAGCAAAGGGGGTTTCCGTGCAACCAGGAAACCCCCCTGCAGGCGCTACTGGTGTTTCATAATTGGTGTCCCGTCTTTAGGTCCAAATAACGACTCAAGGGGAACAGATTGGGGGAAAATGAATATTGATTATTTGGTTTTAATGTCCCCTAATTCAGAATAAAGACATTTCGCATCCCTGGGGGTGAAGGGGTAAATTTTAAAAATTTTAATTTTGTAGGGGTAGGGGTTAAACCCCATGTGTTATTTAGAAAGTTGTAGAGCATCATGTAAAATGTGGGATTAGCAAAAAACCCGGTGAAAGAATCTCATCCCCTCCCCTTTATCGAGTGGGTAAGGTGAAAGGTATGGCTAGCTAATGTAGACAAAAACAGAAAAACTCATTAGAAACTTATTAGAACTTTATTACTTATTAGCTTTATTTGACTAAATCTATTAATAAAAATCTGTGGGTTTATTAGCTTTTCAGGGTAATGACTCATTCATTCTCATTAATTTTCCAAATGTAGGCCCTACTGTTTTCTAATAAGTATGGTTTTTGTCCACATCGGCTAGCCATACCTTTCACTGTACCCACTCGATAAAGGGGGCAGGACATGAGAGTTTTTCACCGGGTTTTTTGCTAAACCTACATTTTACATGATGCTCTACAACTTTCTAAATAACACATGGGGTCTAACCCCTACCCCTACAAAATTAAAATTTTCAAAATTTACCCTTCACCCCCAGGGATGCGAAATGTTTTTATTCTGAATTAGGGGTCATTAAAACCAAATAATCAATATTCATTTTCCCCCTATCTGTTCCCCTTGAGTCGTTATTTGGACCTAAAGACGGGACACCAATTATGAAACACCCTGTATAATTCGGAACCAGATTTGAAGATAACGTAGCTCCTGAATTCACTTCGGAGAAATTGAAGAGAATGTGAACTCTGCAATAGCTGCTAAACACTCACTTCACAAGATCCCAATAGGGCTTTAATAACATTGGATCGATAATTATGTCGACGCACAGTAGCACTAAACTCACATAACACTACAATCACTTAAACATCGGAGCAAAGCACAAAACACCCACAGATGCTAAACCAAATAATTATACTGGCAAATTATTAACACACAAACACACTTGCTTCCGTAGCAACGTACTTCCGGAACACAGAAGTAAGGCACAATAATGAATTATTACAATAGCACTATACAATGCAGTAATACACCATAATAAACACTTACACATCTGAGTCGTGCACAATAAACTCGTAGATGCTAAATCAGATATTTATATAGGCACAATAATATCACACACATACACACACACTTGATTCCGTAGCACAGCACTTCCGGAACAAAGATGTAGCTCCCAAGAAGAAAGCAATAACATAACACTCAACAACGCAGAAAAACGCTGGCAATGTATGCTCATCTCAAAAGCATAGAACTGTAACAAACCACAAACATCGAATCCTCGGGTTCACTGACGTGGCGAAACACCTCTTATGTGAGGCAATTATTCGCCCCAGTACTTAGGCGAAAATATCCCCGAGGAATAAATTAGAAGACAGATAATGACGGTGGTTTGTTGAATCTGCCAGCGGGTTGAATCTGACGGTGGTTACGCTCGCTGGTGGCGCAATAAATTAAAGTTCTAAGAAAAAGTCTGCAGTGCTACGTCGTTTTAAAGAAAGCCAACAATTGTGGAACGAAGATTAAGCTTATGTTCGGCGCGGACGATTATCTCTTGCAGGTGGTTCGCACACAATAAAGTTCGTTCTCTGACGGAAAACTCCCCCTGTTACGACATCAAAGTATTGTAACATGGAAAAGGGGAAGATTCGGATCCATGGGGTATCGGAGTCGAAGTCTAGCTCGGTGTCGAGAAACGCAATACGAACCGAACGAATGTCTATCCGAGTATTACAGTTTTTAAACGTTAAGTGGCTAAAAGAAGCAACGCCTACCTGACGATGTAATCGCCTCGTCGGCTCGTCGTCGACGGCTCCGTCGCTCACTGGTTCGCCTATTGTCATTCTCCTGCTCCGTCGAACGTAGCTCGCGGAGTCCGGGGTTGACAGGCGATTCAGTGGAGGCAAGGCCCAAAAGCTCCTCCAACACTGGACCGCTGAGGTGCTGAATTCTGGACCAAATTAGCTCGTTGCTGACGGACATGTCGATAGGCTGCTCTCTCGTCTCGGCGCGTGTAGTTTCCGCGCGTCATGACCTCGTCTCATGCGTCGGAGTCCTTTTCCCGTTTCGGCGGCGTGCTCGCTGCTCTTTGAAAACGTGGCTGCGGTTTGCCGTCGCCCATATAAGCTCGATAAATCTTTATCGAATCGAACTCAGGCGTCAAACCGTCTACTGTCGTGAACTCGCTCCTAGTCGTGCTTTCTCCGTTGGTCTCGTTTTCCGTCAGAAAATCTCGTTCTTTCTCGAGATTTTCTCGGATTGTCTGACATCCGATACTGACGTTTGTAAACCAGGTTCCTTGAAACCAATCTCGACTATCATTAATTTTACGTTTTATTCATTCATGACACATCATTCCAAGTCGTTTGATATATTACATGCCGTATTTTAGCACCGAAAGTTCCAGTCGTTTGATATATTACATGCCATATTTTAGCACCGAATGTTCCAATGAACCATAATGTAAATAAAACAAAATAGCCAGAAACTGTGGACACCAATATACAATATCGGAATAAAAGGAAAACACAAATCCACAAAAAAAATGTTTTTAATGACTCAGATGTACATTTCGGAATTCATAATTCCTTCATCAGTGAGTGTTGAAGGAATTATGAATTCCTTATGAAGGAATTCTGAATTCTGAAATGTACATCTGAGTCATTAAAAATTTTTTTTTTGTGGATTTGTGCTTTCCTTTTATTCCGATATTGAACCATAATGGTTCCAATAAAACTGGTTCCTTGAAACCAATTTCGACTATCATTAATTTTGCGTTATATTCATTCGTGACACATCATTCAAATTCGTTTTGTATACAGGGTGTTTCATAATTGGTGTCCCGTCTTTAGATTGGTGTCCCGTCTTTAGGTCCAAATAACGACTCAAGGGGAACAGATTGGGGGAAAATGAATATTGATTATTTGGTTTTAATGACCCCTAATTCAGAATAAAAACATTTAGCGTCCCTGGGGGTGAAGGAGTAAATTTTGAAAATTTTAATTTTTTAATTGTCCCCATGTGTTATTTAGAAAGTTGTAAAGCATCATGCAAAATGTGGGTTTAGCAAATAACCCGGTGAAAATATCTCATCCCCTGCCCGTTATCGAGTGGGTAAAGTGAAAGGTATGACTAGCTAATGTAGACAAAAACTCGAAAAACTCATTAGAAACTTATTAGAACTTTATTACTTATTAGAACTTTATTAGTTTTTCACGACTCATTCATTCTCATTCATTTTCAAATGTACTGTTTTCTAATAAGTAATGAAGTTTTAATAAGCTTCTAATGAGTTTTTCTGTTTTTGTCTACATTAGCTAGCCATACCTTTCACTTTAACCACTCGATAAAGGGCAGGGGATGAGATTTTTTCACAGGGTTTTTTGCTAAACCCACATTTTACATGATGCTCTACAACTTTCTAAATGAACACATAGGGGCTGACTCCTACCCCTACAAAATTAAAATTTTCAAAATTTACCCCTTCGTCCCCAGGGACGAGAAATGTTCTTATTCGGAATTAGTGGACATCAAAACTAAATAATCAATATTTTGTTTATTTTCCCCCCACCTGTTTCCCTTGAGCCGTTATTTGGACCTAAAGACGGGACACCAATTATGAAACACCCTGTATACAAAACGACTTTGAATGATGTGTCACTAATGAAGATAACGTAAAATTAATGATAGTCGTAATTGGTTCCAAAGAAACCTGGTTTAGGGGATCCATTATGGTTCACTGAAAATTTCAATGCTAAAATATGGCATATAATATATAAAACAGCTTGGAATTATGTGTTATGAATGAATATAACCTAAAATTAATGATAGTCGAAATTGGTTTCAAGGATCCTGATTTACTGGAACCGTTATGGTTCACTGGAACTTTCGATGGTAAAATATGGCATGTAATATATAAAACAAATTAGAATGATGTGTCATGTATGAATATAACGTAAAATTAATGATAGTCGAAATTGGTTTCAATGCACCTTGTTTACTGGATCGATTATGATTCATTGGTACTTTCAATGCTTAAATATGGCATGTAATATATCAAAAGACTTGGAATAATGCGTCTTGAATGAATATAACGTAAAATTAATGATAGTCGAAATTGGTTCCAAGAACCTGGTTTAGTGGAAAAATTATGGCTCATTAGAACTGCCAATGCTAAAATATGGCATGTAATATGTTAAGTATTTTCATACTGAAGCAATAACCGCCTATAGATGGCTTTATGATTGTCAAACGGAAATCATCTTTATTGTTTGATTTGTTAGTTTATTCTCATTGAACAACTCATTGTTAATAAAAGCTTTATGCTTATGTTCCACTCCGGTGCATTTATTTCATACACCTAATATTGGTTATGGGCCCAGATATGTCTCCAGAAACGAACTACAAGTCCATGAACTTATCCAGACTGTCTACATTAACTCCCGCAACTATAAGCTAAATTAATAATGGATTAATTTTCATTTTGAGCGAAGACTCATCCTTGTCTACGCTCGCTCATCCAAGAAGGCCTACGACAAAGAAAATTATGCCTTTCCTTAACTAAGAAAACGACGCCGGTGCAGTAAGTGAACTATTTCATTTCAAGTAAAGTTACTATAATGGCATCTGTATCGGAAGATTACATTAAATTCACTAAGTTAAACGGTACCAATTACCGATCATGGAAATTTAATATGAAAAGGTTGTTAAAACAACGTGATTTATGGAGTTACGTAGATGGATCAATCCCGAAACCGGAACCAGATAAACCCAAAGAATTACGTGCGTTCATAAAGAAAGATGAGAATGCTCATGCCACGATTGCATTAGCAACAGAGCCAGATGCACAACAACATATTATGAACTGTACGAGTGCTAACGAAGCTTGGATAACGTTGGAGAATGCTTTTGAGTCTAAATCAAGACCTCGAATGGTACAACTTATTCAAGAATTAATGAAAAACGAGTTTAATGATACCGAAACCATGGACACTTATGTTACAAGAACTCAACGTCTGAAAGAACAACTGCAAGAAGTGAACTGTATTTTCACTGATGAACAACTAGCCGCTATAATGATCAGTGGTCTACCTTCAAGCTATGATGGTGTTGCGTCTTCATTCACGAAGAGGTATGTACCGCCGATTATCGTGCGGACTCATGGCGTCCCATTTAAGACGATTTTAACAGAGCTCGAGAAGCATGTTCCAGTGGAAAAGATCACCGTTCATACGGGTAGAGCTGAAACCGTCAAATTTAAATGTAAAGACGAAGAAACGCACAACAGGTTAGTCTCTAGAATTAAGTCTGATAATACTTTAAAAATTCAGCATCATCAACTGAAGTTGGAGAAGGTCTAGAAATACGTGATACGTAATGTGGATATTACGTATGACCTCGATGACTTCCAAGAAGACCTAAAAAGAGCCAACTACTTCCCGGAAAAATTAATTCGCTTGAGGAAAGCCAAAGGATCCATTGATATGCCGATGGTTTTGGTTCTGCTCCCGAACTCCGAACACAACCAGTCATTGAAAAACATAACACGTATTGGGCCGCTTGCAGTAACAGTGGAGGCCTTTCGAGGGAACAAGAAGCCACTACAGTGCTACAACTGCCTGCGCTTCGGACATGTATTCATAGGCTGCATGGAAGATCCTCGTTGTAATAAATGTGCTGAGGGGCACCAGTCAAGAGATTGCCCCAGGATCAAAGGACAAGTCCCCCCAAAGTGCATCAGATGTGGTGGACAGCACACTTCAAGTTACACGAAATGTCCAAAATACCCCCAGGTTCAAAGGATGCCTAGTTCTAAATTGACAGTAGGCAAATCCTATGCTGCTGCTGTGTCTATGCCGGAGGATAAAGGCCTCAACATCAACGACCTACCAGGTATGTATAAGCAATTAGGACGTATCTTTCATCTGTTTTCTAATCTAGGCAAAAGTTACCCACAGTTGAGTGGGCTCCTTACGACCAACTAATTTTAGTATGGCTGCACAACGTTATACTGTAATCAACAAAGGTGAACTTCGGTGCGTGATATGGAATGCTAGGGGCATTCCCCGAAAGCGTATCGAGTTTCACAATTTTCTGTTAAAGCAAGAAATCGACGTTGCTTTCCTGTGTGAAACTCATCTCAAACCAAGCCAAGACTTAAAGCTACCTGGCTATTGTGTGTACTGTAAGGATCGAATGGCTTCAAATGCTGCAAGATGTGCTTCTGGGGGCGCTGCGATCATCATTAAGAAGGGAATTCAACACCAAGAATTAGCCTCCAACTCTTATGCAGGTATGGAATCGGCCTCCATCATTATCAATGACGTCTCCTGTGGTGAAGTGAAGTTCGTGGTGCTCTACAATTCACCTAAACATTATCTTGACATTAGTGAGCTTGATGAACTCTTCAGTGGTGACACTCCAGTCGTCCTAGCTGGTGACCTAAATGCCAAACACCCAAGCTGGAACTCCAGAACGCAGAATTACAACGGCATGATTCTCTATAGGTACATACAAGGTAGGGATGATATCATCGCTGCTGGACCTGTGGAGGACACCTACTACTGCGACCACTCCCCTAGTAGTGACGTTTTGGACATCTCGCTCTTGGAGGGTTTCTTCAAACTGTACAATATCTTCACGATTGATGACCTTTCTTCTGACCACTAGCCTGTGGCGTTGAACTTTGACAATGTCGACATAAATTTCCGAGAGGAACTGACACATCATCAAGACTGGAAGCTCTACAAAGATATTCTTAAGGAATATGGCTGCCATCCCGACGTTGCTTACAGTACAGAGGGCATCAATCAACGTGTTGAAGACATCACCAGATGTATTAACAGTGCCATAGAAGCAAGTAAGTATCCATCAGAGAATAAACCTCCTCATCGAATCCAACTCACTCCTGGAATCCAACGCCTAATTTCTGAAAGAAACAGGACCCGTAGACTATGGCAACGCTATCGTGAACCTTGGCTCAAAACCAAGTATAACAGGCTAGTGCGAAGAGTCCAAGAGGATATAAAAGAGCTTCGCGACGTTAGATGGAATGAAAAACTAAAAAGCTTGTCGGCTCGCGACAATTCCATTTGGAGTATGGTCAGAGCTTTACAAAAGAGGAAGAATGATACGCTTCCTCCACTACGTACTCCACAAGGTGACTATGTGCAAACTGATCAGGACAAGGCCCAAGTCATTGCAGATTCACTGGAAATGCAGTTTGTTACTCCTACCAACGATAAGCCCGAGAGCCAAACCATGTCCCGCAGCATTTAACGAAGTACAACATCGAGGCTGGAGTGATCGCCAACATCATAAGTAAACTGAAAAAGAAGAAGGCTCCAGAAGAAGACAAGGTGAGTAATAACGCCCTTATGAATCTCCCAAAGAACTTTATTGACTTTCTCACCAACATCATTAGCGACTGCTGGAAAATTTCTTACTTCCCTGTGGCTTGGAAGAAATCTACTGTGTTGAGTATCCCCAAGCAGGGGCAAAATCCTGCAATTCCCGCGAGCTATCGACCTATTGGCTTGCTACCCTCGATGTCCAAGGTGTTGGAGAGAACGATCCTCGTCAGATTCCAAGAACACTGTCTAGAAAATGACCTTTTCGGGAAGAGCAGTTTGGCTTTCGTGCTGCCCACTCTTGTCCGATGCAGATATGGAGGCTCGTTGAAGACCTGAGCACCCCCCTGAACCTATCCAGGTACTGTGGGGTGGTATTTCTCGATGTCAGTAAAGCTTTTGACCAAGTGTGGCATGAAGGCCTTGTCTACAAAATGATCAGAGACGGGTTCCCTGCCGATTTGATTTTGATAGTGAAATCCTTTCTTGACGGCAGATCCTATCAAGCCAAAGTTGGAGAAAATCTTTCCACACCCCGTGTTGTAAAGGCCGGTGTCCCTCAGGGTTCTGTCATCGGGCCTGTGCTATTTAATTACTTTGTACATGATTTCCCGAAACCCGATAATTGTAATCTGTATTTTTATGCGGATGACACTGCCATTATGACATGGGCACACCAGCCAGCTCACGTTATCACTCGGCTGCAGTGCGCCTTGAAGCAGTTCGAAGACTGGTTTAACTGCTGGAAGTTGAACCTTAACGTCGGAAAGTGCAAGGCTTTGTACCTCAATAGGAAGCTCAAGCGTCCCCCAGATTCTCTTATTCTCTTCAATAAGAAACTGGACTGGGTGGACAACTACAAGTATCTGGGAGTTATCATTGACTCAAGACTCTCATGGAACCGGCATATGTCCTATGCTCTGAACAAAGCGAAGAGGGCTAAGTACAGTATCATAGCTCTCATGGGTCGCAACAGCCCCCTCGGCATTGGCAACAAGCTACTTCTGTACAAATCGATTATCCGGATCATACTCCTCTATGGCATGCCTGCGTGGGCGACTATCTGTAAAACCAGATGGAGTGAACTACAGTCATTCCAGAATGTTACCCTGAGGACGATTGCTGAGCTGGACAGAAGGACGGTGAAAAACCAATCCATGCACATAGATTTAAACATGGCCCATATCGGAAAGTTTATACAGGATCACCTTTTGATTATGTTACAGAAGATGAAGATTCACGACAATAAACTTGTGAATGGAATACTGAAGAACTCATTGAATATGAACTGGCATACGAAGTATCGTAAACCGAGGCACGTTCTTGACGTCAATTTTGAAGATATTAGTAACGTCTCTTTCCCGGACTACTGGAAGATGTGATAATCTTCTTTCTCCTTGTGTTTTTTATTTCGTTTGTATTTTGTTTCTGACAATCGTCAATCTTATTCTTTTTTGTATAATATGGAAGACCGCTTGGGTTGGTTAGGCTTCTTGACTACCTCAGTGTATTTCATTTGGAGTTTATTCTGGTTGGATGAGCTTTGTGAAAGCGCTGCTTTCGTCCCATCCTAACAAATGTACACTTCACTGTTCGATTGTCGAGCCTCACATCTCTGTATCTTAACCGCCTCCGATGATAACGTCCAGTTGAAACGCGTCAGGCAAATAAAAAGGTTTCTACCGCATCTCTTTGGACCCTTATTCATTTACTATAGATTCCTTAATGGTTTATTAAGGATTTAAATATCTTTTTCAAAGTAATGTTTTATCTATGTTCTCTACAAGTTGTCATAAACTTCTTATTGGCATATGAAAATTATAATGTTTTCCCTAAATTTATAAATTGTTTAAAATTACAAACCATAATGATCCATGTTATAAGAAAATCATCCATTTTGTCAAAATGAGAAGATTGTACATGGAGATAGGTTATTCGTTCTATAAACAGTCTAGAATTGAAGTACAAACATATGAATTGCACTTAAGATTTTGCAATTTTCTACATGCTACAAAATGGGAACCTCTCTTACAAAAGATACATGAAATTAACCAACCCAAACTTAACATAAAAATTTAAAAAACTAAACAAGAAATTCTGGAAAATTACTGAAATCTACAGACCCTCTCCAAAACGTGCTTTCTGTTTCTCTGCTGAAAACAGAAGGAGCGCCCTATCACTCCATCTTACCATGAAAAATAATTTTCGCTAAAATGATTTAAGACTATTGGACAAAGGCCTAAAATAGTGTGTTACTAATAATTACAAGATTTAATTAGTACAGTAGGAGGAATATAAAGTGGTATTTGTTTCTTTCTCAAGGCAGACAAAAGTAACACTGTTGTAATCATGAAAAAAACGCAACTATCTTGATAATAATGAAAAATAGGAAAGAGAATATCCGCAGCCCGGGATCGAACCAGGAACCTTTGGCTCGGACCGCCAACGCGCTAACCAATTGCGCCACTGCGGCCATGGAAGCATTACGCTATCT
>JAHWFO010093546.1:325827-344756 GCA_023313115.1 Rhysida immarginata
TTTCGGTCCGAGCCAAAGGTTCCTGGTTCGATCCCGGGCTGCGGATATTTTCTTTCCTATTTTTCATTATTAATTCGAACAGCTGAGGTAGGCGAACCATTACAAACCCTCACAGAACAACTAATGATTAATCTTGATAATGTTTGCAATTTGTTAAAGGAGGGCCTCTTCATCGAAATTGAGAATGACCCATTACCAAAACTGATTAGAGATATAGTCTTTGCTACTAAAAATTGACCGAGCCTCCTATCCAATCATAAATTTGCTCCCCTTACACAGGATTTAATCAGAGCCTTTCAAGAGGCGAATATCGCCTCTTGGAAGTGTGATCATTACACCGCGATGCGGCAGTTTAGAGAAAGTATTTTCGGAGAGAAAGCAAAACAAAATAAATGACCATAGAATCGTTTACGAGTATTAATTCTTTATGAACAGCTCTAATATCCTTTTACAATACTGTTTGGGGATCCCAAATGCTAGAAAATACCAACTTTTTGGGTTTTTTTCAAAAGGAACAATTTTTTTCTTTGCCGTCAGCGATTTGTTTCCCACATAACTACAATGTATGGAAAAAATTAAGTTGCCTTCCTGGCTAATATTTTAAAATTTCAATCCACAACACATTAATGAAGTTGCAATCTTAATTAGTTAAAGCTGTTTATTGCTCGCTAGCTAGCCAGCCAAATGTAGAATGGTTCATCGATATTGTCATTATCAATATAATAAAGTGACCAACTATTTGAAAATGAAACGGAGGACACTAGTGCCTGAAAAATATTCTGACCTGTGCGTTTTCAGAGACATAAAGTATTGCCCCTATCCATTTCCTCTCCTAGCAATACTATTATATCAGACACATAATAATAATAATAATAATAATAATAATAATAATAATAATAATAATAATGTAGCAACAACAGGGATACAATCCACCGGATAAACCGGAAGATGAGGCCCTATGCTGCCCCCCAACAGGCCGAAGCCCAAAGCGGGGTTAATGATACATATAAAATAGACTAATAAAGAAAAAAAGATAATAGGAATGTTATAATAATGATAATAATAATAAAATAAATAAATAAAAAACCCCAAAAAAACAAAGCCAAACACCGGCCGAGTCAGACAAATCATTAGTAAAATAATAATAATAACAATAATAAATAATGAGAATAATAGTAAAATAATATCAATTAATAAGTAATATCAGGGATAAAAAAACCAAACAAAAAAAAAACCAAAACACCAAGAACAAAAAACATCAAACACACACACACTCACGCAGGCAAAGAACTAACTAGTTCCAAAAAAGGAACAGCGTTTATCAAAAAATATATCCAAGTGGGGGAAGGACTTAGTGAGAATATCTACTAGTTTGTTTGCAGGATCAAGGTTCATGACATTCGTCCTTCTTTTCCCCAAAAAATCAAAGTTTGACGGGATCTATTGGAATTCGGAACCCGAAAGCCAATGGGATCAAGAGTTTGAGGAGCATAAATACTCCAATTAATTATCTTTAGCAAAATTTTAAGTAATATTTTATTAAAAATGAATTTCAAATTAAATAATGAGGCCAGGGTGGCGGATTCTGTGGTTTTCTCAGTACAACGAAGAAAACGATAAAAACTCAGCAGCTTCACTTGTAGATGGTCAAATAACTGAGTACTGCCCGAAAACCAAATCCATGGGGCGTACATAATCTTAGATAAAACAAAAGATTTATATAACATAAGAAACGTGTCTTGTCTCCTTAAGAAACCAGCAAGACGCTTGATAATACCCACACGCCTGCTGGTTTCCAATAACAAAGAGACGCTTGATGATCGGAGAAATTTAATTTTGAATTAAAAATCACACCGAGATCCTTAATCGACGTTCTACGCTGAATAGAACTGGCCTTCAAAGTATAGTCGTAATAATAGTTAATGACTCTTCTAGAATACGTTAGACAAGGATTTTGATACATTTAGTGAAAGGCCGTTCAATTCTGCCCAACGAGCAACAGAATCCAGCGCCGAAGACAGTTCGAGGCAGTCATCCCAGCAACGAATAACAGAGAACAGTTTCAGATCATCTGCATATAACAAATACTTGACCTGCAGATCGACAAAATTCAATGCTAAATCAGCAATAAAGATGTTAAAAAGCACCGGGCCCAAAGGAGAACCTTGAGGGACACCGCTGCGAATTCTACCAGTAGCATAACTACCATTCAAGTCCTTGATGTTAAAACTACGCCCGCTAAGAAGTGAAGTGAACCAGTTTCTCACATTATCCGCAAGGCCAACTTTATCCAGTTTATGAAGCAACAGCCGGAAGTTAACGCTATCGAAGGCCTTACTAACGTCCAAGTATAGTACGTCCACCTGCAACCTTTGGTCGATATAAGGAACCAAATAATGCAGTAAACATGGCAGATTAGTGTAGGTAGATCTTCTACTCCTAAACGCATGTTGTTCTTCAGGTAGATTGAGATCAACGAAGGAGGCGAGATGGTTAGCAACATATGTTTCAAGAATTTTAGCAGGGTAAGGAAGAATCGTAATCGGTCTGAAATCATTCAATAGACGTGGCCGTGCTGACTTAGGAATAGGAACAATGTTAACGATCTTCCAGTCACTTGGATATACGCCGGAAGCCAAAGAAGCATTAAATAATACCGCGAGAGGCTGTAAAATGGCTGATAAGCACCCTTGAATACAAAATCGGGTATGCCATTACGGTGGACAATCTTAGACGCAGTAATTCGTTTAGCCAAGAGGAAGATTTCGGTGGAGGAAATAGGTGGTAAAGAAAGTTTACCTTGAAGCTGATCCCAAAACGATGAGACTCGCTGGTCAGGAAAAGACAAAACACCGTCGTTCCCCATAGTTTGTTCAAAATAAGATGCAATCTCGTCTGCTGAGAAGTGGTTAGACCAAGATTGGGCAGAACGCCTTTTACCAAGTAATTCATTAGCGGTATTCCAGAACAGGCGACCCTGCGAATTTAAATCTTTCTCCACTGAATGATAATCAGCAAAATCATTATTATACGCTGTCTTAAAATTCTTCCTGACCTCCTGAAACGCAAGATAATCCTCAGAATCCTTAGATTGTTTAAAAAGTCTATGTTTCAATTGTTTCAGTTTCCAAAGTTGGATTGTGTTATTAGAGGTCCAAATCGGAAACTTTGGCCTCTTAAACTTGGTCTTAGAATAATTAATTAAAGGAACATTTTTGATGATAGCTGCAGAAAATCGATCCGTTATGATATCCCAGATCTGGTCAACAGACTGGGAGTCATCAAGAACGGACCAGTCTGAAAACGAGAGATCTTTAAATAAATTCAAAAAATTGGCCTTCTTAAAATCGCGCCGAGAAGAGCAGCAATGTGGTGTAAACTGCGGGCGCTCAAAATTACAGACGATCGCTAAAGGCGGATGAAATTTATCTTCAAAATCAATCACTGACGGCGCACGTTTCACCACTATATATTTAGAGGCGTATATCTTATCAAGGGTGTCGCCATAGGAGTTTTTAGTTTTATTATAATTACTGATCCCAAGTTCAGCTACCCAGACGTCCGTCAGTCTACGCCTGGTAGCATTAATATTGTTGGAATTCCGAGTCGACTGGGAATTTGTATAATTAAAATCCCCGGTAATAATGTTAACACCCGGCAGAGTAATAGCAAATTCAGCCAACTCGTCAAGAAATAACTGATACATGCTATTAGAAATCAACGGCGGGATGTAAACGGACCAGATATTTAAACTATTACCATGATGATTCAACCGGTCATGCTTCCCACTAGAAGACAGCCTAACACCAACTACATCTATCGATGTCACAGATGAGCTAAATTTAATCTCTTCGGAGGCTATACAATTGGGCACGGCAATTAAGACACCCCACCTCTTTTCGCACTCGTCCGATCGGTCCTATAAACTGCAAACGAATCATTAAATAACATATTATTGATTATTGTAGAGTTTAGCCACATTTCCGTGAAAGAATAGACCAAAGTTTTATTAAGCGATGTAAATTTAAAAACTTGGGCAATCTTAGTTCTAAGACCGCGAACTTTTGATACAAGATTTCATTCATCAATTTTAGGTGAGGGCACGACGTCCTCCGCGCCATAAATCTGATTCTTATGTAATTGACCAAAAAACTGAGAGATGAAAGTACCGATAATAGCTATTTAAGTCTTTAAATAGCTGTTGAGAAACTTGCTTGTCGGCTGCTAAATAAAATGAAGAATAAGAGTTGTAACGGGTTTTAAGTCTGTGACATTCAACGATGTCCTCTGGGCTAATTATGTCCGCCATAACAGCTTTTACTTGGGAAACATTTGTATCAGGAGCTAAGCGGGAAACAAAAGCTTATCAATTGAACCGTGAATAGCTGAATTGTTACGCGCTTTAAGTATAGCATCCTTAGCATTCCCAAAGATCATAACTTTTTTCCTACGCAAATCTGAGTTGACTGTTGAGGGTTTAGAAGTAGGTTGATCCAAAAAGCGTATATTCGGTACAACATCCGTAAAATCATTCCGGAACTCCAAACGAGAGGGGGGGGGGCGCATAACAGTCGCAGAAGCCGTATCCGCCGCGTCCACAAACGATGGAGAAGGACGCACTTCAGCTGTAACAGATTTTGAACCCTCAGATGGAGAAAATAAATTTAACAGCTTTTCGATTTTCAAATGCAAAGCCCTATTCTGACTCAATATATCGTTGTTAGTTTTGATAAAATCATTAACCGTGTTTATCAGTTTTTCAACCGCCTCTAAAACTAAAGACAAATTTGATGCTTCAATCCTCTCCTGTTTAGAACTCTCATTTCTACTTTTATTAGCAATTAATGAATGAACTGAGGAAAAAGACTGATCACTCAGCTCATTTGAATCCCTCCGGTTGAAAGATTTACTAGTGGACTCACCTTCACAATTTGGGCAAGTCCATTTACCAGCAAGCCGTTGAATTTGCCGCTTTTCAACATTCACACAAGAGGCATGATAAATTCCAGCACAGATTCCACTACATGTTGTCTTGGGCTGTTCACCATATATGTTTAAATTACAACTAGCACATATTCCTGAAACTCCCTGCTTCTTCTTATTTGCCATTAAAGAGGAGCGATGTTGTGGACGATCAGCCTCTCTGGCCCCCTGGTGAATAATAAAAAAATAATAATAAAAATAAAAATAATAAAAATAGTCTTCTATCTATATATATAAATAAGGATGTTTGTTTGTTTGTGGGTTTGTGTGTTTGTTTTTTATACAAATCTACAGTTTTATTCCGATGTGATGAAAATTTGCATACTTGACCTTCAAACCACGAGGAAGGTCAAATAATTAAAAATAATTAAAAATAATAAAAATAATTCAAGTTTATTGCCGTTCAAACAGCACCAATGTGCCAAAACAGAACAGTAAGAGGTATGCAAAACAAAAGATTAACAAATCTTGCAAATTGCCAAAAGGGTAATAACCAAATAAGTAACACTAACAAATAGAACAAAATAAAATTTGACTCAAAATAAAATGTAAAATTGATTACAAATTGATTTAAAATAAGAAGTTAAATAATAATAATAAAAAATTGTAAAACGTGGGCAACAATACAGTGTATGAAGAAAATACAGACGGCAGAGCAAAATAAAATAAACTAAAAAGGATGTAAGATAAGATATGACTAAATACAATTAATAAAAGAAATAGAAAAATAAATGCCAAACATTGAAAAGGAATTACAAATTAAGAATTACAAAATAAAATTAGAATAAAACTTAAGATTTTAACATTATTAAAGGAAATAATTAAGTAATTAAAAAATATCAAAATCGGAATGGTACAGATTGTATTCATGTTGGATCCTGTAGATCGTTGACTGTTGAGCATGGGCATGTTTATAAAGTGGCGGTTTGAAAAGAGCAGAAGATTGCCTATTTCGGCGAATAGGAGCATAGAAATGGAGACCTTGTACAAAGTCTGTGTTAATAGATCCTTTGATGATCTTCCTTAGAAAAGTCATATCTCTTTGTAGTCGGATGTCACGTAAGGTGGTTGTCGTAATTAGGAAACTTTCGCTTGAGATACTGGAGGAAGATAGATTGCACTCTATCGAGAACTACATCTTGCTCCTGAGTGCAACCATTCCAGACCTCACTGCAGTACATAAGCTGCGGGAGTACAATGCTTTTATAAAATAACAGAAAAGTTTGAGGAGTAGAAAATGTATGTCCATGACGCATAAGTGCCCCTGCATACTTAATAATAATAATAATAATAATAATAATAATAATAATAATAATAATGTAACAACAACAGGCAAGATCCCTTCAGATGGAACCTGAAGGAAAAGCCCCGTGTTGCCCCCTACAGGCCAAAGCCCAAAACAGGGTTGATGACTGAAACATAAAATAGAAAAAAAAGAAGAAAAAAACAAAACAAAAAAACAACAACATTGACTAACAAAGCCAAGTCAATCAGAAAAAACAAAACAGTGAAAACAAAGCTAGAATCAAAATAAATGATTAGACAATACAATATATAATTATTATTTAAGTACAAATATGTATACCAAAAAAAAACTTAAGAAAATAAGTACAAATGCAAACTATTGGCAGCAGCCAAGTTTATGTCTTTAAAATGGTTAAAATAATTCTGAATTAATTTATTCACTGGGTTAATACGCATAATATGTGATCTCCATCTAAAAACAGAATCAATTACATAGCCCCTACGGGACATCCTAAGGGATTGAAAATTAAAATTAGGTAACAGTACTGGCACAGCGATTCTGCTATGCCAAATACTAAGCAAGATGTTAAACAAACAAATACTAACTATGCGATATATATTAAATTCAACCAGCTTATAAGTAAAAAGATTCAAGGATTTTAGATGATTAATTAAGAAATTATTAAAGCTACGCCATTTGCGTTGGATTTTATGAAAAATTTGGATATTACCTCCAAACCATATCCAAACGCAATAAGTGAATTTAGGAATCACAAACGCTTTAAACAATATACGAAAAGTTTTAATATTCGAAAAAAAATGTATGGATCTCTTAATCATCCCAATACGACGAGACACATCCAAATAAATGGCATTCATATGAGGCCCAAAAAAACAATTATCAGCTAAAATCACTCCAAGATCCCTTAATGAAGTAGTTCTTTTAAGAGAACATGGATGAACTTGGTACTTAAACAAAAAAGGCGCTGTTGCCCGATTAAAAGAGACCACATAAGATTTTTGAAGATTTAACAAAAGACCATTATCTTTAGCCCATTGATAAACTCTTAACAGAGCATCCTGGAGACCAGTACAATCCTTCCAATCTTCAATACCATGATACAATTTAACATCATCGGCGTACAATAATATTCTAGAATGATAGGGCGCCAGCACCAGAGGAAGATCCGCAACAAATATGTTAAATAGTAGAGGCCCCAGAGGAAAACCCTGAGGAACTCCACTTTTGATGATAAAAGTCGGGCCCGGTTGAACTTGAAAACGTATAGTAAAACTTCTATCTTTAAGCATTGTACTGAACCAATCCAGGGCAGATTTGGATAAACCAATATAAGATAACTTCGTTAACAGTAGGGAAATGTTTACTTTATCAAAGGCCTTTGAAAAATCTAGGAAGAGGGCATCAATCTGCTTCCTATCCAGATGCATAGTAACATAGTGCATAAATGTTGCAAGATTAGTCTGAGTGCTTCTATTGGCACGAAAACCATGCTGCTCATCCGGAAGAAACGGCTCAACATAATTTGTCAGTTGATCGGCCACCAACGACTGTAATAACTTAGATGGAAATGAGATAATAGTAATAGATCTATAGGCCTTTTGAGCAGATGGGTCAACCTTTTTCAGAATAGGCTGTATAAGCACCCTCTTCCATTTAGTCGAAAAACGTCCTAACGTCAATGAAGTATTAATCAAATGCAAGAAGGGAGCTAACATTCCTGAAAAACATCCCTTAAAGATGTAATCTGGAATGTTAGGCAAGGTGCAAGCTTTAGATGCCGAAATTCTTGCAACGATCTAGAATTTGTTGGACAGACAACATCTGAAACTGAAAGGTAGAGTTAATATGTTGCCAACATTTAGCAAGATTATCGTGGCTGCAAAGGTTTCAGCAAGATTTAATAACTCATTATCAACTAACTAAGCGGACTTTGATTTATTCACATTCAGGCACTTCCTAGCAATTTCCCAAAAAGCATGCGGATTAGAAAAAGTCCTCTCTTACAACTGTTTAAAATAAGATTGACAATCTGCAGCCAATTGCGACTTAAATAAACGTCTAGCTTCCGCAAACGCCTCAAAATCCCTGGCTAACCTTGAAACTTTAAAACACTTGTGCCTATTTTGCTTAATGCGCCAGGTGCCTATAGTGGATTCCGAAACCCAGTGCGGGTACGACGTATTAAACCTTTTACCACCCCTACAAAACCTATCAAAATCAGGCTTCCTAAACACAGGACTCATGTTATCGATGGCTGCCTTAATCCTATCAACAATGACATGCCAGATCATGTCCACATCATTAATTATCAGCAAATCACTCCAATCACTTTGTGCAAGAGACTGGTAAAGCCTCTTAAAATCACCTCTACGAAAATTATAAATCGTATCTTTAGGACGAGCATGTTTCTTAAAAACGGCCTGTAAAGTAAGCAAGAGAGGAGGATGATAGTCATCAGGCGCTACCAAGTCTTCTTCCGCCCTGGAAACAGTCACTCCAATATTAGAATACACCTTGTCCAGATTGCCTCCAAACTTATTGCGAATAGCATTCATGTTGGCAAAATCTAACTCGCCAAGCCAGCTATTCACAAGCAAATTCCTTTGATTACAAAAACATGATTGCTCCATCATTTCGCTTCCATCAGAAAAATTAAAGTCTCCAACACTAATGCAATCTGCGCAAGATCGAATAACAAAATCGGAGACTTCATCCAGAAAATTCTCAAAATCATTATTACATAATAAAGGAGGAATATACACATTCAATATGACGAGCGATGCAGCCTGATCCAAGGGCAGATGATAAAAAAGCTTAACAGCAACTAGGTCCACTTGTTTAACACTAGAGACCAACCCACAGTTGATCGCTTTCAACTCAGTCGGCACAGCAATAAGCACACCATCTCCACGCTCCTTACAGGTGCGATCGCCGCTAAAAACGTTGAATCCATCTCCAAATAGGGTAAAGTCTGAAATGGAATCATTCAACCAAGTCTCTGTAAGACAGTATACTAGATGGGATTTATCTGCGACAAAATCAAAAATCTGCTGCGTTTTAGTTCTCAATCCCCGTACATTCTGATAATAAATACCCTTACTCATTTCCATTAAGAACGGCCTCCTCCTGGCTGTTATTTACAATCTGATCATGCCGCAAAATGGTGTCATCAGCCTTACAAATGAGGCGTAGGTATGAAATTTTGTTTTTTAACTTTATGCACTTATTAATAAGTAACGAAGGGAAAAGGTCGACTACAAAGTCGCAGAGCTGTTTAACTGAAATCGTTGGTTGAAGACGAGTAACAAACAGTCGTTTGTCCTTCTTATTAACATTAGACGCTTTAATCAGTCTATCATTTCTCACATTAGAACCAATAAGCGCAGTCTTAGACCTTTCATTCCTATGTGTACCCAATCGACTAGAAATTGGCGGGATTATACGATTTTTAGTAAGCGACTCATTTTTCTTACTAGCATAGCATATTCAAGCACTACCAGGAACTGTCGACTTACACGGAGCAACAAAATGAGGGGGTGGCGCATTTAGCGCATACAATTTATCCTTTAACTCTAATGCACATACGATTTTGTCTATCTTTCTATTTATCTCTACATTATCATTCTGTAGCTTTGTCGCCAGAGCAATAAATTCATTAACAGATTTAATTAACCCCTCAACCGCTACCACTAACTGACTAACATTAGACTTATCTTGGATGCCAGAAGCACACGATGCGGAGAAACTTAGCTCGTTAGGCTCATCAATTCCTGCCGTACTGTTGCTATTATCTTCAACACAACTGGAACAACGCCATGTTGCCTTAATCCGTTGTATTTCATCTTTAGCCACATTCACACATTTTGCATGAAACAAAATGTGGCAACCTGTACAAGCTATATAAGGCTGCCGACCATGTATAGAATCATTGCAAGCCGGGCAAAAACCAATAGTACCATGCCTCCCTTTTTGTTTTATCCTTTGCCATAGAAAGGGAGCGAAGAGAACACGCGTCCGTCCCAAGACGCCACCTGGTGAATATTATTGATTATTACAAATTGATTATTATTATTACAAATAACAAACTCAAAGTTAGTAAAAACTTAGCGTAAATAAAAAACTCTTTATCCACAACAACACTAAAAAATAGGATAAATACAACCTGATTCTGGAAGTACTTTTCGGAAGCAATTGCTACCATCATTCCGCAGTCCAGGAGCACCTCGAAGACAGTGAGAGAACTACCTGAGTCTTGAAGAATAAGAGTGAAAGGTCGATTCTGTTGATTGCTTGTTTGGGTCACCCACCGAATTAAAGGTGAATCGCTAATCGGTCCCGTATCTAAGTTAAGTATCGTATTTTTATCTGTACGATGGATCACAATGCTTTCAAACGCATCCAACAGGTGTCTTTTATTTATTGATTTTATCAGTTTAACGTTATTGATAGAGAAGTGTCGATGGAGTGTTTGGCAACTGATGACTGGTTACTTCTTTCGTTCTTCCTATGTGTTAGGTGTTCCTTGGACCGGGTTTCTGTTTCTAAACGTCGGATCTTTATAAACCTTGTCACATTGTGCACATTTAATCTCATAGATTCCTGACTTGAGGAGCGAGAGGATCTTGGTGTCACGTGGATTAAGCAGAGTCAGAGACAAGAGGAGAGAACGAGATAATAAGGTTGAAAAAATATTTTATTCTCTTTTAAAATAATTTTTTTTGAAATAATTGATTTTCAAAGTTCTTGAAAAACAAATAAATTAAATTTTTGCAGTGGAAGTTTTATTTTATTTAAGTTCAAATAATTATGTTCGAAGTCCAGGTTACGAATTTTTGGTCACAGTCACAAAGTCGAAAAATCCGGTAAGTAAATGCCCGTATAGCGAGGGGTCCGACATTCGCTGATAATCTCGTCGAAGCAAGAAATAATCTGGAAAATCAATCTCTAAAATCTGAATAATCTTTTAATCCCCAAAGTCTTATGAATCTAGAAAAATCTTTTAAATCTTCAGAAATGTATAAAAATCTATTAAATCTTCTAAAATCTAAAAAATCCGTAAAAATCTTCAGCCGAACACGCGCCAATCAGATAAGTGCGTTTCGGTTTAGTAACGTTTTCGCGAAATAGGAACGAAAAATTTGAAAAATATCAATAATATTCTATCAAGATAGATTTTTTTTGCTGCTTATGGTCAGGGAAAATAACGTGATCAAGCGGGAAAATCAGGGAATTTTACGAAATCGTTTTGCTATAAAAAAAAAACCGGTACACCCCACTTGATCGAACCTCACATCATCGAAAAACTACGGCCCACGGGGATGGTTGGAGGAGGGCAATAAGACTTGTTATATTGATGTTATCAATTGATTTTTTATTATAAAACTACGTATTTTAACCCAAACTATATTTTATTATATATATTATTATTTGATATGGAAAATTATATTAATGATCGAAAATTACGTTTATTCATCAAAAAAGCTGTAACTTGATAAAACAATTAAAACTGAAAAAAAAAACTACACGCAGTAATGCAGACAAATACCTATGTCATGTAGTAGCGCGCTTTTTCCAAAACTCTTCCAAAAATTAAGTCAGAAACCATTGATTTTCCAACTTGGAACTTGGAATTTTTTTTTTTCGATTTTCCAGGTTTTCCATGACCCGTACGAACTCTGCTATATTTTATTGATATGGAAAATTATATTAATAATAAATGTTTTTATTTATTATTTTCATTCTTACAGTAGAAAATTTCTGGCCATGCCTCGAAGATATTTTTATTGACCGATTAATCGATTAAAGATTAAATTTTATCAATTTTATTAAGTATACTGTATACACATATCAGATTTTATTGTGAACTGAAATAAAATAATTCAAATCCAACTAAAAAATTCGAATAAAAATTTTATTTAAAAAAAAACAATTTTAAAAGTTCAATTATTCTGTCTTTTGATGTTGTTGATATTGTTTAACTTACAATAAATTAACAAAAAAAAACAACAATAATCGATGTTAAAAATTTTTTAAATATTTTTTAATAACAACCCCTTGTAAACAACTACCAATCGATATGTAACAACTACTCTGTGGAGTTTTGGTAGAGTGGTAGAAAAAAAATTCCCCTATATTCGATTAAATGTGGCCTGAATTCCCCTATATTCGATTAAATGTGGCCTGTGGTTCGACGAAGTGAGGTTTGCCGATTCGATGAAGTGAGATTCGGAAAGTCCTGGGAAAACGAAAATAAATTTCCAGGCCTGGAAAGTTTTGTAAAATCAATGGTTTCTGACTTAAGTTTTGGAAAAATTGTTTTTTGAATAGATTTAATGTTTTCTTAATAATTATTTATAAATGATATGAATATATTATTCTTAAAAATATAAAAGATTATAGTCTTGGAAAATGTATTGAATTGCCTTGAAATGTTTTGGAAAAGTCCTGGAATTTTATATTTGATCAAGTGTACGAACCCTGATTGCCACGTGTCTTCACTTAATTCACAAGCCTTTTCTCTGCTTTAGCTATGCCACAGAAATCACTAGGAACTTGACTAGAAATTTCAGTGCCCTAGAATTTCACTAGATGCAAATTTTTTCACTACATCTAGTGAAAATTTCACTAACTTGGCAACACTGATTTTAGTATACCAAAGCTCATACTAATTCAAGATTCGTTAATACTTACGGAAAATAAAGATAAAACTTAACGAAATTTTAACGCACTAGCAGTCGGTACACCCCACTTCATCGAACCACATATCGCCGAACCTCACATCGTCGAATCTCACATCGTCGAATTACACATCGTCGAATTACACAATAATATATATGAAGAATAATTTTAATGTTATTGTGAGAGTGGATTTTTTTATTATATTATTTTATGAATATCAAAAGCCAACAGTTATTAATAATTGACTTTTATTATTTAACGAGTATTTCATCACTTGTGCGAATTCGTCCTCTAACTTATTCTCCTCTATGATGGTTGCGATGTTCGTAATTATGATATTATTATTGTTACGATAAATATTACCACAAAAACGAATCATTTAATATTGCACAATATTTTTATTTATTATTATTATAATACAAAATTTCTGGCCATGCCTCGAATATAATCCGAGACACTCCGGTTATTACGATCCTCAAACACCGCTCTGATTCGTGCCTCTCTCTCACAAATGGCTCTCCTCTGAGGTAGTGGCCGAACACCACCATTTCGTCTTTCAACCCTTTCCTGGGTTGTCGCTTGTTCTTGCTGTAATTCTCTAATGAATCTGAAGACTCCTACATGAGGTTGGCCGACAAGGGTGTTCCAGCGGTGGTAAATCCACCCAATACTTAATGCCTACATAAGATAAGCAGCGATGACGATAATTATGTGTCGTCAATGGGGGAATAAGAGATCCATTTGATCTCGTAAAATGCTTATGAGTCACGGAATTACCGGTTAAGTCAATAGAGGATAAACAAATAGCAGTGAATTAGAATTTTTGTACATGAAAACACAGAGGCATATAAAATATAATTGATAAATCGTAGGTATACCAAGCTCAGAAAATCTCGTCCACACAGAAGAACTTTTAGGGAGGCCAAAATAGGCCCTTAAAAACTATTTCTCTAATGTCAGCACTCTAGAAGTATTATGAACAGAAGCTTGCCCCAAAACAAGATACTGAAACGAAG
Source organism: Rhysida immarginata (assembly GCA_023313115.1). NCBI lineage: Eukaryota > Metazoa > Arthropoda > Chilopoda > Scolopendromorpha > Scolopendridae > Rhysida > Rhysida immarginata. Next base: position 339,772 of record JAHWFO010093546.1, read on the forward strand.
ATAAGAGTGTATCCATGCATAATATATCTGAAGGATAATTCTACTAGGTAAATAACGTAAACAAGAAATAACTCTCTGCCTTTTGTTCAACTTTGATATTAAAAGGTCAAAGTGTAGATCCCATGTGAGGGTCACGAGTTATCGTAATTCTCAGATACGTGTAAGATGAAACTGACGAAAGCAAGGAATTATCGAAATATAATGGAAGAGAGTTCAGAATACCTAATCTATTACACTGATAGAAGATCATCGTTTAAGTTTTGTCTATATTAACTTTTAAATGATTGACTAACCCAAATATTAAGCTCAGAAAGACTAAATATTTAGTAGTGCTATCAAACGAGGGATATCGCGAGAGGCTGCCAAAAAAGTAATATCATCAGCATAAAGTAATATCTTTAAAGATGAATCAGGTTGAATATGATATCATTTATATCAGGTTGAACAATATCATTTATAAATAGTGAAAATAAAAAGGGTGAAAGAATCGACCCTTGGGGTACCCCTACCCTACGAGTCGTCGGTGAAGAGGTCAAATAAAATAATTTTAAAAAGTAGATACATTCGGTCAAATAAGATTTTAACTAAAACAAAAGTGGACCATATATCCCGTATTGATGAGACAACTTACAAAGAAGTCTCTATATGAGCTAGATCAAAAGCCTTAGAGTGGTCGATATATGCAGCAACAACATGATTATTTAGAGCCATCTTGGCAGACACAAATTCAATAAATTCATAACAAGCAGTAATAGTACTTCTTTTTATAAACAATTATAGTTATAAAATCTTTTGAAAATATACATTGGGAAAACCGAATATAGAAAAGCCTCTCAAGAACTTTCACAAAAAAAGACTAAGATGTTATTGGACGATAATTAGTAAAGAACTTTGGGACACCCTTTTTAAATATGGGTGTACTCCTAGCTTGTTTTAAAACCGATGGAAAAATACCAGTGACAATTGAACAATTAAAAATACAGGCTATAGAGTAAGCTAGCAAACGAGAAAAAGTAGCCGAAGTTTTAGAAGGACAACCGAGAGGGTCCAACACCATAGTTGATTTAATTTGCGCATAACCTCGATGGCTTCATCAACTGTTGTGGGAGATATGTAAAAACTTGAACTAATATTTGTGAACGGGACGGTATCAGCATCATTGACTGTAGCATGAGAATTAACGGTTGAAACTGGTAAAAGAGCCTGAAGAAATTCCGTTAAGTCATCACTATTCACTGCATCAAAATTATCAAACGGGAGATTAAAAGCCATTTTCTGTGGTGCTAGACCCTTCAAAATTTGCCATTTATCTTTATTGGATCTAATCCAGGCAAAAAGCTCATCAAAATAGACCTGTTTAGTGTTCGTGATTTTGACTCGCAATTTATAGGAGAAATCCTTAAAAAGCTTAACATTTTTTAATGTAGGGTGTCGCTGCGACCTCAAATAAAGCTTGTTTTTAAATTGAATGTCACGCAAAAGAGATAAAGTGATCCAGGGCTTACTAGAATGGACTCTAGACTTAGGATAGTTCGAGACCGTATAATTTGGTAAATATCGATCAAATCCCAAATGAACCTGATTTAAAAACACGAGAGCCATAAAATTCGCCTCAGGAATATTGGCTAATAAGCTTTGCCAATCTGTAAGGGTAAAGTAAGACTCGAGCATAGCCACACGATAATTAGAGATCAAACGCTTACTATTAATAGGATGGATATTATTATTAAAATAGCAAAAATTATATACTACCATAAAAGGAAAATGATCAGTAATGTGCAGATCCAGTACGGAGGGTTGGGGCATAAGTCATAGCAACTATTTTTTTTCTCATAGCTAAGGGATGGTATCACAAAATGTCATATGTCTCGAGGAAGCCGTTCATTCATAGTATATTTCCATAACACCAGATGACCCTGTGATTTCCTTTTGTTGCATAGAGAACAATAGTAGTAAGGCACCACTCCTGGCGGAAAGGGGGGAGGCGCGTGCAACCCTTTTCTCGGTGTTCAAAGGGTTAACAGGTGCTAAAGGGTTAAATTTCCATCGATTTTTGATTTTTTTTCGACGTTTTTAATGGGTTTGGATTGATTTTATCGAATATTGGATTGATTTTATTGAATTTGAATGTGTTTTGATTGATTTTATTGAATATTAATGAATATTGATTGATTGATTGACAGGTGTTGCATACCAAGTACCCAAAGGGTTGATTGGAATTTCATTCCGAGTGGCCAAAGGGGTTGGTTGGTATCCAAAGGGGTTGACAGGTTTTTGATGGATTCTGGGTGTGTTTAATGATGGATCCCAAAGGGTTGATTGGAATTTCATTTAGAGTGGCCAAAGGGGTTGACAAGTTTTTGATGGATTGTGGGTGTGGCTAATGATGAATGGGTTCTTGTTGCATTCGGCCCCAAAAAAGGGTTGTCCATCGAAATTTGGGTGTCGGGGGATGGTGGTGAAAAAATCTGGCCCGTCACATCCCTTTTTTACCTAATTACTAATTTTCTATTGTGTTTAGAATGACCGGACTTTTTTTATTTTTTTCGTTAAATACTCTTCCATATTAACATTATTGATTCAAGGTGCTGACCAGTACTTACCGTTCAGGTTACCAAAGGGTTTTTTTATTGTCAGTGACCAATGGGTTACAGGTGTAAACTTCAAGGTGTTTTCTTCCAGTGAGCCAGGATGTTACTTACCATATTTGTTACTTCCCTACCCCCTTTATCCTGTTAATTAAATTATCCACAATTTTAAAAAAAATTTTTTTAACCATTTCCAAATATTTTTAAAATAATTTTTTGTCAATTCCAAAATTATTCAAAAATTTTTATTCAAAAGTCCAGTTTTTTTTCAAAATTAAGTTAATTTTAAGCTAATTTTTGTTCATTTAAAATGTTCATCATTTCCAGTTTTTTATCAAAATAATTTATCATCATTTCCAAATTAATTCAAAATTTTTATTATTAATTCCAAAATTGTTCATTCTCTTTTTACAAATTTTTGTTAAAAATTAATTCAAATGTCATTAGGTGTTAAAAAATACGCATTGACACACAGTACAAGTTTTATTTTTTCTTTTATTTTAATAAAAATAGACTCCATCGATTGCACATTCAGGAAAATATTCTAGTTCCAAACATCGGGCTACAACACTCACAGCTGAGCGAGTACAATAATTTTCACTTTGTTTATTAAATATTGGGTTATGCGATCCCTCTTCAGGTATTGGGTCAATCAATGTTTCTGCATCCTGAATAGTAACTTGAAATAGCCGACTTAACATTTCACATTGATCTGTTCCATAACCATAAATTGTTTCAAATTCCTTTTTCCATTATTCAATCAACGATGCCAGCAGCGAATAGGGTACGTATCCGGCAAAGATTGATTTTATCCCGGGGATCGTGTAACCCATTTGTTTTATTCTTAGCCAGTCTACATAAGTTATGTTACAGTCAATTCTCGTTAATACGAAACTGGGTAATACGAAATTCCGTTTAATAAGAAAACATTGTGTGGCCCGTCCTCGAAAAAGCAATTACTATGTAAAATTCTCTGCTTTATACGAACATATTTTTATTAAAATACGGTTTATATGAAGGAAAATTTCATAATTTTATTGAAAAATATCCCTTTTAGGAACAATTGTAATGATAAAATTTCAGATTTCAAAGTGTAAATTTAATAAAAATAATTTTCAAAGTCATTTCATATGTGATTGCTTCTGAATTGCTTACAGTATTCGAATAAATGAATACTCGATTTTTTTAATCAGTCGATATTTTTATTCGATGATTTTTAGTCGATTATTCGATAAAAAAAACATCGGTTATTTAGTCGAATTTTTCAAACTAACAGGAAATCTGATTCGCTAAATCTGAATCACGTGCTTTGAAGCTAACGGAAAATCTGATTCGCGAAATCTAATTGGTTCAGCTATTCAGATCTGAAATCCCGTCACATGGCGCTCAAATCTTTATTTAAGCAAGTGCAATATCGGTATTGTTTCAAAATCAATTTTCTCATCGCTACAACGCAGTTATCTACAGTCAGGAATTTTATTCAATGTCAACTTCAAGCAAAAGGAAACGAAAGGATCTTTCATTAGATCTGAAGTTACAAACGCTGACGAAACCGCCCTATTTTATAATCTTCTGCCCGAGAAATCTTATCATTTAAAAGGTGAAAAGTGTCATGGAGGTATGCATGCGTCATTTAAACTTTATTGTATTTTTTACCGATAATTTTGTACATGTATCTAATGTGTTTTTACGGTATCTTTCATAGGGAAAAGTAGCAAAGAACGGTTGTCAGTATTATTATGTGCAAATATGGATGGCACTGACAAGAAAAAGCCGATAGTTATTGGCAAATTTGCCAGGCCACGCTGTTTTAAAAACGTAAAAAATTTGCCAGTTATTTATTTCAACAATAAAAAAAATCGTTTTAGCGCGAAAACAAACTGTTATTACAGATTTTTTTAGGAGAGATGAATAAAAATTATTTTTAACTTAAAGTATTCTATTTCCGTGCTTATTTCATAACACTTTTAGTATTGTTGGTTTATACGAAATACGAATAATACGAAAAAATTTCTTGGTCCCCACGATTTCGTATTAACGAGAATTGACTGTAATTTCATTTGTTGGTAATAAGAATTTATAGTACTCTCCAACCCGTTTCAGTCTCACATCTAAATCATATATCTCCTCTTTCTCCATTAAACGAAGATTATACACACATGATGTTGAAATCGTCTTTACAAGGATTTCTCCACTGCTCAGATAAATTGCATTCAGATCCACAGCGACTCCTATTACTTTAAAATAATAAAACTCCGATTACTCTGTGCGTTCTAACTAATTCTCTATAAGTTTCTAACAAATCATTCAAATACATACTTTTATCGTTACTTGTTGAAGTCATCTTCGCTGAAAGCTGTTTGCTACTCGCTGTCTCGCACTCATCTACACACTAAA
>JAHWFO010093546.1:344766-383340 GCA_023313115.1 Rhysida immarginata
TTCATATACATACTTTTCTCGTTACATGTTGAAGGCATCTTCGGTGACGGCTGTTTGCTGTTGGCTGTCTTGCACTCATCTACACACTAAAGACATACAGCTGACTAACTGCTCCCCCACGCTCACGCATTCCATTAACCCACATCCAAACCCCCTCTTTATGTTTAAAAAAAAAATAAATGAACTTTTGCTCGCTGATGTCCCTTAGCTGAGGTCATGTCTACCCCCACCCCCACTTTTTTTTTTTACCACTTACGTTACTTGCTTCCTTGTTTTATACTTTATAAAAATTTTTCCATTATGCTTTCTTCTAACTTTTGTACTTTCACGTCTTTTCATTGTTTTTTAATTTAATGATGTTTTGTTATCCATTAAGGTTAACATTATTTTCACAATTTCTTCATGTCTATTCATAAAGTGCAATGATAATAATATTATTATGATTATTAACCATATACACATATTTTGCATTAAGTTCGTCTTTGACCCTTCAAATGGTTTATCATCCATTGTGACTGTTGAATAGTTTACAAAGCTGTTTTGTTTCTTAATTTCAGATGGTAATAATTCTTAATTTCAGCTGGTTAGAATTCTTTTCTAAAATTTTGTTGGTCATTGACATAGTTTAAAATACAAGTTTTCACTTCACGTGTTTCAGCGCATCTGAGTCAATCTGATTTGGACTGCTAATGTCATTCCATCGGTTTCAGACGTTTGTTTAAAGTTTTAGAATAATTTCTACACATTTTCCAAATGTTCTTTGTATAAAAGTTCTTATATTAAAAAAAAAATAATGGTTGACTCATTCAACACGTTCACACATGTTTATCACATTTACCCCCCACTCTTGTTACATCATGACCTACATTTTATAATCTCAACTGGGGGTGGATCTTTCATTTTTTATAATTTCATATGGGTGGGTTTTATCATTAATGATGTCTTTCTTGCTCTTATTATTGGCTCGCTTAGAGATTGACATTTTTATGTTGGCACGTTACTGGTAAAGACGTTATAATATTATGTTAATTAACATGTTAATGTATGTTAAAAAAATTGTTTAAATACGGGGTTTTTGACTCTCTTAATCACTGATTCACCTTTCGGTAATCATTTCATTCTTCCGAGTTTTTCTCCGAGTTTTTCTCCAAGCTTTGGCGCATCTACCAGCATCACCATCAACGTTTTGATCAGTAAGTATATTTTAAATTTTTCTCAATTTTTACTATCATTCTACCTTCCAAAGTTTACTTTTCATATTTATTTTTCTCTCTCTCTCTTACTCTTTTGGGTTGTTTTCTTTAGTGGCATCCTTTAACTCAATACCATCTTCATCATCCTCTGCTGCATCTAACGCTGTAGATACCAACCCGGGTTTCTACAGAGAGAGACCGCATCAACCTTCAACACCAGTACGCATTTTTCTTTTTTCATTTTTTCCTATCTTTATTTTTCTTTTTTTAATTCCATTTTTTTTTATTTAGACCGTGTTAGAGTCACCAGTGACTCAATGCACCAGTACGAAAGTCGAGGCAGGGGATTTCATTAGGGTTGAGCCAGTTAGTAATTTTGTTACGCATTTATTTGTTTAATGGTTGTTTGTTTTTTTTTTTGTTTTTTTTTTTATTAATTTTCACTTTATACTTTTAGCGCTGCAAACCCTTGCATTATACGGCTGACGACGGGTCTGAGATACCGAGATCACCGACACCACCTAAAAGACGGCATTCGCCATCGCCCCCTCCTTCGTCACAGATCCCGAGCAGCTATCGGGGTTTTTCAAGCTCAATCGTTTTGACACCCCAACGTTTGACGATCTTTTCACAGCTGTTTAAACACTACCAGGCGGAGAGGGGGGTAGCGGTGACGAAGAGTTCGAGGACCCTGAGTATCGTGTAAAACACGAATGGCCCCTGCTGCGAGATCGTGTTAAACCCGTAAGTTTTTATTTACACTTTTTTACCTAAATACTCTAGACTTCCTTTTTTTTTAATAATTTCAAGCTCTGATAGGTATTTTCTCTTTTCTCTCTCTTTTCTTCCTTTTCTCTACTTAGCTCCTAAGTGGGAAGTGTATACGTTTTGTGTATCCGATCCGCATTAACTTATTGAATAGTAATGTTAATAAATTCGGGCCTTTCACCCGTGGTATAAAGGATCTGACAGATGACGTTATTTAAAAACGCAGTCATAATTTTAAAGTTCTTGACGAAAGCTATGCTGCTGCACAAACGAAACTGGATTCTATTTTAACTGAATTAACACGTTTTGAAAAAATTCATTCCTATGTTGAAGTCAAAGTTTTTGAAAAAGAGATTGTGTACAGGCAATGTCTTAACTTTCGTCTTCTCACGTATGTTGGTCCTTCAAGGTTTTGCAATCGGCTTTTTTCTTCCTCCTGTTTTCAATTTGAAAAGACAGTTTCTAAACTCAAACGTACTGGTTTTCGGTACCAAATATTGTCAGAACTTTTTGAACCCAAAGATTTGAATGGCTATGCACTTGCAGTTGAAAAGGTTTTGACAAATTGTGATGTAGCAGATAGTCATTTCGTTTCCTGTCAATCTTATCACTTATTTAAGGCTGCAAAGAACGTTCAAGTGATCCTAGGTTTTTTCATGTTTACGAACGTGATTTTTACACCAATAAGCAACTCGTGTTAGAAGAAGAAATTGATGATAATACTATTAAATTTTTTGCTTTAATGCATATTCATTTCCTGCAGTTCTTTCGTCATAAACATAATTCCGTTTGTAATGTTTAATTTCCTATATACTATTCTTTTCATCTCTTACATTCTAGTTCACTGAATTGGCAAGTTACAATGCTGTAACAAAATTCAACCTCGTTTTATTAAAAAAAAACTCCACGGGGGAATATTTCATTTCTTTATCGAAGAAGAAGAAAACGAACACAACTTTTTGTTTCAAGTCCAATCAGTTCAAGGAAATTATAGACAGATTGGAAGAAATTTATAAAATTGCTATTAACGAGGCACCCTTAATCCCTAGGACATCAATCTGTCCGATTAGATCGATAGATTTCCAAGTTAACGATAATGCAGTTATCACAAATAACTGCATTTACAATAAAGGGGTGATTCGTTTTTTTATTTACAAAAATCGGACGTCGCATAATGAGAGGGCACTTTCATTATCGCGTGCAGAGGTCTATTTAATCCTTTATTTCTTTCCACCGTTATATCATCGTGTCTAAACTTTACTTTATTTTCTTCTTTCCTTTCTTTGGCTTTGTCAGTTTTTATTTTACTTTTTTCTTTCATCATCTGTATTATTTTTAACTTTCCTATTCCACCTTTTTAAAATGTCTTCGTCCTCTTCTACCTATTCTAACTCTCAGCAATCCAGCCCTCTCAATCTCTGTATTTATGAAGAGATTCTTTCTGGGTCTTCTTCTTCTTCTACTTCTTCTTATTCAACCCAACCTCTTAATCTCTGTGTGCGTGATGAACTACGTTCATTGCAAAATGCTTTATACCCTTTAACGCAGACAGAACCTTTAAATTTGTGTATGTCAAGGCAACCTCTCTCAACAGATCTCAACCATTCGCAGAGCTCGACGAGCTCAAATGATGATAAAACACTTGCAACTACGTATTCTACCCCTACTCTACCTTCTTCTCCTATTCCTTCTACATCTACAAATCCTAGTTCTCCTCAACCACCCCGCAAAATGAGGCGTATGGATAGGAGAATGCTTTCCCTTTCGTTTCAACATGGAGGAGGTAAATCCTCACTCACGACTGTCCCTCCGCCAGCATCATCATCATCACTCAACCCTATTCAGAATCCACTTACTATTCCTACCCTGTCTTCTGCTACCCATTCAGCTACAGATGTAGTTGCTCCTATTGTTTCAACATCATCTGCTTCAACTCATGGTTCTCTAAATGATCAACCGTTAACAGACTTCGATTCATACTTTACTTTACGAGAATTAGGCACATGTCATTCTCGCAAATATAAAGTGGAATCAACCACATACGAGATGACATTTTCTCGTAGCTTAAATTTCGTGCCTCTTGCAAGCGTTCCTGATACGCTAAGGTCTATTTTTGACTGGTTATTCCAGCGCATTTTACAGGAACGTAGGGCTTTTTATGACCACGCTCGCATTGTAATCAAAGCACCTTCTCTGAACAATGCTATCAATCTTAGGTTTGGCCTAATTGATTCATTTTCAGGTCAGATGGTGCTTGATACTGTGCAAGCTGTTGAGCAGTCATGGAGCGGTCTGTTGATGGATGATCAATTAGAGATCCACGTGGTTTTACTCCAAAGACCTATTCCCGCTTCTGGGGGTAGTAGCGTTGCTCGCAAGTCAGTAATACTTGCTGACCACCTGGCTCTTTTCAGGCTCGGTCGTCCGTATTCAAAACACTGATGAGCCTGTTTACCTCATGCGTTGGCGGTTGCAATGGCCTGTGCAGAGAAGGATGCAGTCATTGAGGTACATAAAAACAACCCCGTTCTCATTGAGGCTTGCGTTAAGGGGTATAAAGCATTATGTGATGGACGTAATTCGTTTCAGAAAAATGCTGCCCTAAAGTTATGCGAAGCAGCAGGTGTAAACCCCTCGAACCCTGGAGGTGTTGACTGCCTGGATAAATTCTAGGCATTACTTCTCGGTGATACGTATGTCAATAAATTTGAAATCATAATACATACAGGTTCATCGATAAACAAGATATTTTACCCCCAGCATTTTGTAGAACCTAAACCTAAACACACACTGCATTATTATTAACAAACAACCATTATGACGTCATTACAAGTCTGTTTGGGTTCTACAGAAAGCGAGGGATTTGCCAGCGCTGCGGGGTAGTTTTCCACGGTTCGAGGAATAAAAAACACCATATTTGCGGGGGACGATGCTCGTACTGCGGATCACAACATTCCCGTTTGTTAAAGGACGAGTATGTTCACTGTCCGCTGTGCGAGCGTTATTTTAAGGGTGAACAATGCTACAGGTCTCATCTCAACCCCAAAGACAGCGTTAAGTCATGCTTTATGCATAAACGCTGTCTTACTTGTAAAAAAATACATGAATCCCAAAAGGGGCATAATTGTGATGCAAACCAATGCATTTGGTGTAACGTTAAGCATGAACCAGGCTTCTGTTACGTTTTAACAGGAAAAGAAAGATCTGCAAATCAAAATACACAGCGCTCTACTACTACTACTACTGCATTTACTTCTTCTGCTTCTTCTTCTACCTCTACTTCTGAAAACAATTCGCTAAGACTAATTTTTTTCAATGTTGAAACGAAGACTGGAGTTTCAGGGGAATTAACACCAATCCTTGTTGCCATGAGCTACCAGGATGAGTCTGGCTCCTTTGTCCAGCGTGTTTTTAAGGGGGTAAATGCCATGGCCGATTTCCTCGAGTTTTTATTTTCCAATCCAAAGCGCAATAAAAAACATTCGCATGTTATTAATTTTGCGAATTCAACAGTATTCGCACACAACTTACAGCAATTTGATGGTTTATATGTGTTACGAACAAAGTATTAAACCACACGTCATCTTCAAAGGCTCGAAAATTCTCTTCATTGAGGTGAAGGAGATGAAGATACGTTTTATCGATTCGTTATCGTTCATCACTCTCCCCTTAAGAGAATTTCCACGAGCCTTTGGATTGACAGAGCAAAAGAAAGGTTTTTTTCCCATTTAAGCTTCTCAATGAGAACTGTTCCTATGTGGGTCCACTTCCTGATCAGGAATATTTTAATCCTGCAGAGATGAAAGAATCATTACACGAAGAATTTGTTCTCTGGTATTCTGAAGAAAAAAAACGTGTTCTCGGTACCGATTGGTGTCTTATGGATGAGCTTAGAGATTATTGTCTCAGTGATGTCGTTCTTCTAAGAGATGGGTGTCTGAAATTTGCAGAAATCATGAAGGACTTTACACGTCTTAACCCATTCCAGTATGACATCACTATAGCTGGATTCTGCAATCGGGTACTGAGAGAACGTTATCTGGATAAACACTCTATGGGAATTATTCCATGCTATGGTTACGCGAATAGATCGCGTCAGAGTTTGAAAGCTCTGAAATGGTTAGCTTGGGAACAATCAAAAGTTCCAAGTACGCGCAACGTTCTGCGTTAAACGGATGGGAAAGACGCGTTGGACCTTACTATTTAGATGGTGTTGATGAAAGTCGAAAAATCGTATTCGAATTTTTAGGCTGTTATTATCACTCATGTCCAAAGTGCACTGTATCAACTGCACGTAGCGTTAATCCCAACCTAACTAACGCAGAAAATTTCCAGCATACATTAGAAAGACTTGCCTTTTTAAAACACGAGCTTCCCGACTACACATTTAATGTTATATGGGAATGCCAGTATGAGAATGAACTGAAACATAACAAAGAAATGGCTGTATTCTGCAAACATTTTAAAGTAGAACAGAGACCATTTATCATGCCCCGTGATGCCTTCTACGGAGGACGCACCGAGAATTTTTCGGGCGGTATTACAGAATCCACAGAGAGAATGCGTCTCTCCTATTTAGATTTCACATCTTTATATCCCTTTGTGAATAAGCATGCAGCCTATCTGAAAAAACATCTGGAAGTCATCACGGCCGATTTTAACCAGGCCCCTACTGCCTATTTCGGTCTGATTAAAGCAACCGTGTTGCCTCCTCGAGATCTTTTTATTCCAGTTCTACCCTACAGGTGTGCAGGGCGTCTTTTCTTCCCTCTATGTAGGACTTGTGCTGATACTCAGTCAGCTGAATTGTGTCAACACAACGAGGAAGAGAGGGCGTTAACAGGTACCTGGTGCACGCCTGAATATTACAGGGTGCTCGAGGAAGGCCATACAGTTGTTGAAATTTTCGAAGTATGGCATTATAAAGAACGCTTTGTCTACGATAACCTTACTGGGGAAAAGCACTTCTTTAGTGAGTATGTAAATGCATTTATAGGGGGGAAAATGGAAGCCTCTGGTTGGCCTGCGTCCGCAAATACGCCTAGAGAGCGCCAGGCACTCATCAACCATGTCCGTGAGCGAGAGGGGATCATGTTGGATCCTGGAAAATTTCAAAAAAATCCAGGTCTGCGTAGTATATGTAAATTAGCATTAAATAACTGCTGGGGTTATTTGGGTTTTGATGAAAGTAAAAAAAAAACCCACAGTGTTTGTCGATAGCTACGCAGAGTTTTATAGGCTATTCAACACGCCCTCTATCGAAGTAACGGACTTGGACATTGTCTCTGAAGAAATTTTACTCATGACGTACAAGTCAACCCATCCTATCGGTCACATGAAAGGAATCGTAGTTATAGCATCGTTCGTGACGTGCTATGGCAGGATGGAGTTGTATCGCGTCATGAGTATAATTGGAAAAAATTTAAAATATTCGGATACAGATAGTGTCATTTTTCTCGAGGAAATCGGCCGTGAATTATTACCCAGAGGGAGTAATTTGGGCGAGTTATCGGACGAAATTATTTCGAGATTTGGACCAAATGTATATATTAAAAATTGATTGTAGCTGGGGCTAAGAATTATTGTTTGCATTACTCGAACGGTACAACCGAACTTAAAGTTAAGGGCGTGATGCTCACACGTAGTGCAAACGAGATTCTAACACCAGCTGCAATCGAAGAGCTCGTTAGAGGCATGGGTTTGAGTAAGTCCTCCTCCCTCCAAGTCCCCGTTTCATTTAATCTTGTGCGTAATAAGAATAAAGCCCCAATTTTTAATAAACCATTTTTAAAAACTTACCGGTGCACCAATGAGAAAAGGTTTGCAAGAGACGGAGACCTTAGTATTAGTTACCCTTATGGTTATATTAATTTTTAATCACCCATAGCTTATTGTAAAAATTGTTGTAATTATTTTTATTTATTATTGTATATACTTATTTATTTGTAAATATTTACAACTATTCTAGTCCTCAATGTTCAATTCTATTTAATTTTACCATTCAAAATTTGTATTTTATCAAATTATTTAACTTTCTAGTCCTCAATGTTCTGTTCTATTTAATTTTTGCATTCAAATATTTGTATTTATCAAATTATTTAACTTCATAATAATACATTAATTTATTCCATCACCTAATATTTTGTATTTATTCTATTATCCATTTTTTATTCATTTAACCTCTGTATTTAATTTTTAACATTCAAATCTTTGTATTTATCAAATTTTTAACTTTCATAATATTTTATTTCTTGTATTTAATTTCAAAATTCAAATAAGTTTTATATATATACTTATTCACTTGTCATTTGCATTCTTTCGAATTTTTTAATAAAATTTATAATGTTAAAATTCAAAAAAAAATAATAATAAAAATTTATATTACTTTTTATATATTACTTTTTATATATTAAAAAACAGTATTAAACTAATTAAAAATTTTAAAGATAAATTCAATTCAAAAGTTACATTCATGTCATTTAATAAAAGTCTGAAGAATCGTGAGTAACAGAAGGAACTTTGCTCCGTGTGCATTATTTTTATTATGGAGATAAATACATCGGTAAAGTTCACACAATACTTTTCGGGTTTAATAGCTGGTCCCTCCGCAAGTGGCAAGACAACAATTCTGTCAAATTTGTTAAAGTATAGAGATGAAATGATGGACCCACTTCCCACGGAAATAATATACTGTTACGGAGCATTAATTCCACCTGTTGTGAAAAATTTAAATCTATTCAACATTACATTTCATGCAGGGATTCCCGATGAGAAAATGATTCACGAACGAATACCCGTACATGGATTGTTAATTTTGGATGATTTATTAAATGAAATAAAAAATGCTGAAATTATCGAAAAAATTTATACAAGATACGTCACCATCTCAATTTCTCCGTTTTATTATTAACTCAAAATCTATTCGCACAATCAAAAATCATACGTACTATAAGTTTAAATACCCAGTACATTTTTCTGTTAAAATCGCCTCGAGATGTCGGTCAGATACGTACTCTTGCTTCGCAAAGAGGGTATGGTTCCTTACTTATAGAAGCATTTAAAAATGCAACGCAAGAACCTCATAGTTATTTATTATTAGATTTAGCACAAAGCTGTCCTGACATAATTAGACTACAGAGTAAAATTTTCCCACATGAAAAACCTATTACCGTATATGCAAATAAAACGCATGTTTAAAATACATTGGCATTCATTTTTCATCAAGCATTCACCGGGAGTAAACAGCCATGATTCCGTCAATTCAAAAGCATCGTCATTTCCTCGGGGCATTAAAAAATGCTAGCCCTAAACAACGGAAAAAATTACTACAACATGCATCGTTAAATCAAGTAAAATCTCTTTGTGAAATTTGCCATAACATCGTACATCATAAAGTCACGTGGACACCGCAAGTAAAAAAGCATTTGAGGAAGATAAAAGGCCTAGCACATAAAAAAATTTCATTACATTCTAAAAAAGCTTATCTGATTCAACACGGTGCTGGATTCTTATTGCCTTTATTATTAGGCAGCGTTGCAGCGTTGCAGATGTCCTCGTCGTCCTCGGCCGGAGTCGAACCCGCGTCCTCGAGCATCAGAGGCGATAACGCAACCACTGAGCTACCGAGGCCGATGTGAAACAATCGCAAACAATTACTTATTACAATATGTGGATTAATAAATTGATTATTTTATTGAACTGAGAATTATTTCTTCCTTTTCTTTTAATTTAAAATTTTAAAATATGTCTTTTAAAAATTCGTTAGGCATTGAATCAGTTATTTGGAGTTATTAAAAGTATACGTTATCGTTAGAAACGCGAAGATGTTGATCAGAAGGAACAAAATCAAACGCAACAAAGAACTCACCCTGAACAATTATCGCCATCATCGTCTTCACCTGAATCACCGATGTCAAATCGAATTCCTCAGCAACTGTTTTACATGCCTGACATTCAGCGAACGCCATCGCGAATACAAAAACCAAGCCATGAATTTGCCGACGACGATGACGATGATGACAAACCATTATCCGTTCTACTGGCTCGAACTTCGCGACAAAAACGTCTATTAAAATTTTTACATAACTATCCTGAATTCATTACATGGGATACACGTGGAGCAGTAAACATCGGCGGGAAGATTCTACGGGGTTCACACATTTCAAACTTGATCCATGACGCAGTTTCGCCATCAGCCAATCAGAAGGACCCTCCTATTGGACAAAGACGTTTTATAAAAGCGCTTCAGGAGATGGATGTTCCAAGAGAATTAATTGTAAATCCGATGTATCATTCGCAGGAGGGGAGGGGAAGGAGTTTTAACAGCGCTATAATTAAACGAAGATGTAACAACGCACCAGGAATTCGTTGGATACCATACAAATAAATGTAAAATTTAAAAAAATATATATAAAATGTAAAATTCTGAATAAAATTTGTATTTTAAATGAAAGAAATCTTGTGTCTATGTAATTATTTATTTATTTCATTACAAATACTTTAATTATTTTATTTGTTTATTTTATTTACTTATTAAAAGAATAAAAAATATAAAAATATATTTATATATATATAATTTAGTAATTTATTTGTAATTTAATTAACTCTTTGAAATTTTATTTAAAAATATTTTATTTAATTAAAATAAAATCCTGTAAATAATACAGACAAATGAAATACTGTATATTTTTTAAAAAATTTATTCGTGGAATAAGGAATACAGAATAAATACATGTAATAAAGAATACAAAAAAAAAAAAATTAAGCATGGTCAGGGAATTTTTTTTTAAAGGACAACAACTTTGACTCCATTTAACATTTTGACATATATCCTTATTATTATTATTGTTGTTAATTGCTAATTCATCGTAAGTTAATTCACATTTTACGATGAAATCACTGAGAAATAGGTCGTCTGAATAAGTACAGTTAATGATGTCGTGCATCGAATGTCCTCGGGCAGCAAATTTTAGGAAATGCAAACAATGAAGACCACATGTAGCAGCAGATGGATGTTGTACTAATTTCGTATTGTAGACCCAATTTTCAGCCTGCCTGTACATGAAATTATGGAATTGTGTATGTGGTTTTTGACCAAACGAATCAAAGTAATAAGCAAACAAAGGTTTAGGGATAAAAAATGCAACCCAATGACTACCCGGCAGACTCGAGACATCCATATTAGCAACAACTAATGAAGGGCAACGCGGTCTGAGAAAGTTCACAAAATCCGCCGGAAATACACCTCTGGCAATGAGTTTTGTACACGGGTCTCTTTCTAACGCACGTCAAATTTGGGCTGTATCCATAGAGCTTTAATTTGTATAATCAAAGGTCACAGAACGGTCTTTACTGATTTCGAGTAAATTCTGATATTGACAATAGGTAATGATGTTCACAGATTCCGTCAGAGGTTGTGAAAAATGTACTTCAACACTAAGCATTCCATTACGTATCACATTGAAATGGTCTCCATAATAATTGCGATTTCCGCTTAATTCGTAGGCCAGATATGTAAAACTAGAACCGTACTCAGCCTGAGTCACATCAACGTCTCTGACTTCCTTCCACAGACCGAGTGCCTTCAACGAATGAACAAACTCACGTATGTACGACCCTTTGGCGAATGCAGGTGTTAGAGGTTCAGATGGATAAACTTGGGAATCAATCGATAGTGAGAAATATGATAGGTTGAAATGTTGAAAGTTAAATGGATTCACCTTGTAAGCTCCATTTTGTGCTCCACTCGTTACGAATGCGAATATTAATCGGGTAGGAAGTTGACCTGTGATTAAATTTTGGATGACGTGATTTCTCGTACCTGTTGCGATATTTGACGAATGCATTTCCACTCTGCTAATCGGGTAAAATGCATTGGTTGTTTGCAGTGTCTTCGCATGTGCTAATAGCGTAGATGTGTTGACTTTAACGCGCTCTACATTAAGCGTAGCTTTTCGAATTGCTATTCTATAATCAGGGTTGGCTGCGTCTGACATTAGAGCAAAGGCAAGTTTGCTTCTGTATAACCTTAGGCCAAAATTCCAACGAATTTAGCAGCAAACGACTCTGACGAAATATATCCAGATGTATAGGACCTTCTAAGTAATAAACTCCATTACGCATGAGACTTTTGCGTGATTTAAAACCCAAATTTGTATCGTCTATACTATCCATTTTCCCAGATGTGTCTTTATAAAATCCGGATGTCGTTAATTGAGTTGATTTTGCAACCCGACCATAATTCAGAAGCATTTCTAAATAAGCTCTATACGGATATAAGTTATTGCTATGACTAACGAGTGTATCCCCTAGATAACAATCGATTTGTGAGAATAATGAGTGAAGGATAAGATTCACTGGACCCGTTTTATCACCAGGTGGAATAGGTGCATCTCCTTTAGTGATTACGACTTCTAAATTGAGTGTAGTTTGATCTAGATCGATGTAAAAGTCAGTTAAACTGGGAACAAAGAATTCGATAGGTCCGTCTTGGATTATGATGGCGGTCGGTTGGTAACCTACCACGTGCCGCCTCTCTTGTTGACCACTCGTATGGGGAATCGAGAAAATATCCATGTCACTGTTTACGCATTCTGAGCTATGCTCGTGTATCAGAGACGCCATGGTAATGCTTTTTTTAGACGAAGACAGATGATAAAGGACGTATGTGTAAAGTTCCCTTTGACTTCTTTCTATTCCTCTTCTTTCGCCTCGTAGACTTTTTTAACTTTGCTGAGTGAATCCTTTTCTGTCTTCTACTGTTTTTGCTCAGCAGGAATGCGTCCAGACTGTGAACTCTCGGTCTTTTGCCTGATGAATGAGCAGCAATTGAAGAATGTCGTCTTTTAACCCGACATCTGCCTCTACCTTTCTGAATCCTGGACCCCATTTCCTGTAAGGCGCTGCCACCTGCTGCTCTCATGCGTGATGCTAACGAATGTTTGAGATTTTGACCCTGCATTACATCATTTAAGACTGAAACACCACCTTTTAGAGCGTGCTGACCAAGAATTTTACCAGCTGTCTTTAGTAATGGCGTCGCAAGTCGGAAAAGATTTGTGAATACAGATCCTAACCCACTACCACGTTGAAACGCTGTCCCTTTGAATACAGGTATCCCTCGGTCTTTCTGACTTAAATAATAACGTAAAATAGCCTCTTGGCTCGGATGATATGGAACATGCATTTTGAAGGAGAGAGAGAGAAAGACAGAAGCGTCTGAGCTCTACAACTGCTTCTGACGGAAATGTAATTTTACAACCGTTTTGCCAGCTAAAAACGCTAACAGATCCCCGTGATTTGAATGCACTGCGATTTCAATCGTATCAAAGACTTTTTTGCTTAATGGATAGTAATCAGGTGTAGGGAAAGTTTGATAAACCATTTCGCGTCTAGCATGTGAAATGGGGATAATCCGTAGGAGCGGTGCAAAAGTATCACCGATGAGTTGAGGTTGAATTATATCGCTATATAGAAAATAGCTATGGATACCTCTTGTGAGATCTATAGGAATCAAACCCTCACCTTACGTTAGTGCGACGTTGAACTGGTCGGCCTTTAAACCTAAAGTATGACACAAACCCTCACTAAAAGTGATGTAATGTTTCTCTTTACATCGGAAGTGAAAACATTCGTTATACGTGAGAGTAATGTTGTAAAAGGGCTTTTCTTCTAATGGTATCGAATTCACTAACGCGTTCACAATGTCACTACGTTTATCGTAATACCCCTCAGGAATTTTTAATTCGCTAATACGAGGCCAATCTTCCGGATCGTATACAGCAATATTCATGAAGCCATCATGAACAGCATTTAACGGAATTTCCGTAGGTGTTTTAAATTTCTTATTCAGGAACTGTACAGGGACAGATCCGAGATTCGATGCAACTGGGAATTCAATGTAACGACCTGTGTAACCAAAAAATACTAAAAAACCATTATCCAAGGTGACCTCAATTCCATACAGTCCTAATTGAACTTGTAAAAAATCAAGGAGTGCCTCTGTATTTTGGATTTGGATGTTCTTTATATCAACAACGTGTTGGAACCTAGGTGAGATCTCTGGGAACTTTAACACAGCAGAAAGTTCTGAAAACCATTCGAACGGCTTGGAAAAATCAGGAACGAGTAAGACACCCCTTCCAGGTACTGGTCTGGTTTTAAATTAAAGAACTGACAGAACGCTCTTGTGGTGAAACGAATTTGCGTATTAGGAGGTAAACTCAAGATGACATAGTTGCTGACATCTCGGTCGTGGAAAAATACAATATCCTTTAAATAGGCTTGTAACGCTGTATCCACTCGGTGTGCAAACTCTTTAAGAGTGGTTGAATCGACGTGTTTAGCAATCTTAAGCGTGATTTGCTTCTCAATTATAGAATTCTGAATACCTATGGTAAAACTGTTATTTACAGCTGTAATATTCTTGAAAAGTGCTGGGAAATGAACTTCAGTCAAACCGACTTCCCACTGACCTTTGAATTGTAATGTGCGTGGTAACCGAGTGAAAAAGTGAGCTGTTGTATTAGCATGTTTTCCAACGCCCGACTGGACGGAAGTGTAACGTAGAAATCAGACTCTTCGTACATGTTGACAAAATCAACTGCGCGACTGATGTGTGCAACAGCTTGTCATAAGTTTAAAAGATCATTTTCGCGTACCCAACTATTCATAGTGTCGGGATAATTGCGCCATTTAACGAGTGCCTCACGCATACCCCCTCTCCTTCTCCATCTTAATATCCTTTCGATGACAAAAACTTCAGGGTTTTTCACTCGTTGTAGTTCTTGCTCGTAACACACCTGCAATCTCATCACCATTATAATCTTTAATTTTATACACTACAGGTTTTCGCAATATAATTTTTGACACAGAAAACACTTCCTCTGTCCAATTCGGTAAATAACCTTTCTCAAATAAATTTTTAACTCTTGAAATGCGGACTACGTCACCAATTTTTAATTTCGGTGTCATATGGGGTGCCGAATTGTAATAAAGACGTTGCTTCAGCCACAAGAACGATGCATTACGAGCGTCCACATCAACTGGTGCAATACCTAAAGATCTGTGAACACGATTGTTATAGCTTTCAACAAGAGCAGGTAAGACATCGATGTAACGTTGTTTGTTGGAATAAGTGAAAAACCTAAACATTCGCCCCTTTAAGGTATGGTTAAAACGTTCAACCGTAGCTGCTTTTAAATCCGACTCTGTCGCAAAGAATATAATATTGAGTCATCTAAAATAATCTTGAACGTGTTTATTTAGAAATTCTTTACCTTTATCACTATTAATTTTTAGAGGAACCTGCCCTTCTGTAAATATTTTTTGAAAAGCTTTCTGAAGCTCGGGACCCGTCTTGGATTTTAAAGGCACGACCCATGCAAAACGCGAGAACACATCGATGCATGTGAGAAGAAATTTATACCCGTCATTCTGCTTTGACAAACTGCTTAGGTCGACTAAATTTACTTGAAATTGATCATATGGTGCAAAAACACGCATGTGATTACGAGGGTAGCGATGTCTAATAGGTTTATGTAACGTATAAGGTGGAACACCACTTAACCAATCACGGGTTTCTTTTTCTGACTGGTTTGCTTGTATAGCTAAACCACGAACACCACCAAACTCTGCAGGGTTTTCAGGTTGAAAATAGACTTGTTCCATGTCTGGTAAGTAAATAAAAAGCAATGGATGCATACATGTGTATTTAAAAGGAATTTGGAAAAAAGAGAATGAACAATTTGGAATTAATAATAAAAATTTTTGAATTAATTTGGAAATTAATAAATTATTTTGATAAAAACTGGAAATGATGAACATTTTAAAGGAACAAAAATTAGCTTAAAATTAAGTTAATTTTGAAAAAACACTGGACTTTTGATTAAAAATTTTTGAATAATTTTGGAATTGACAAAAAATTATTTAAAAAAAATGGCTAAAAATTATTTTTTAAAAATTGTGGATAATTGAATTAACGGGATAAAAGGGTATGGAGGTAACAAATATGGTAAGTAAATACACACCGGAAGAAAACACCTTGAAGTTTACACCTGTAACCCATTGATCACTGACAATAAAAAAACCCTTTAGTAACCTGAATGGTAAGTACTGGTCAGCACCTTGAATCAATAACGTTAATTAGGAAGAGTATTTAACGAAAAAAATAAAAAAAGTCCGGTGATTCTAAACACAATAGAAAATTAGTAATTAGGTAAAAAAGGAATGTGACGGGCCAGATTTTTTCACCACCATCCCCTGACACCCAAATTTCGATGGATAACCCTTTTTTTGGGGCCGAATGCAACAAGAACCCATTCATCATTCACCACACCCACAATCCATCAAAAACCTGTCAACCCCTTTGGATACCAACCAACCCCTTTGGCCACTTGGAATGAAATACCAATCAACCCTTTGGGTACTTGGTATGCAACACCTGTCAATCAATCAATCAATACTCATTAATATTCAATAAAATCAATCAAAACCCATTAAAATTCGATAAAATCAATCCAAACCCATTAAAAACGTCGAAAAAAAATCAAAAATCAATGGAAATTTAACCCTTTAGCACCTTTTAACCCTTTGAACACGTAGAAAAGGGTTGCACGCGCCTCCCCCCTTTCCGCCAGGAGTGGTGCCTTACTACTAACAATGTTAAATCAGTTCTTAGTCAACTGCCGTGCAGGAAAGATGTAACCCGAGTTGAACAACGCTCGTATTTCAATATAGCCGGTCTCCGCTGGCTTAGGTAAGAATTGGAGCACCCACTATACACTCCGGACTTTTCTCCATGTGATTTTGATCTTATACGGACGGTAAGGAATCATTACGTGGTAGACAGCTTCGGACACGAATGGACATTGCAAATACCCGTATTGTGCAACAGGAGATGACCAGATTTCCACAGGGTGAGAGAAATGGTGAAGCAGATGATATGGGCGCCTGTCACATCGTTGGAACTACATTGAGGCCCTTTAGAACGTGTATGTGTGCTGTAATAATTCTGGAACATGAAAGTTGTAATGTTATATCAACTACCTTAATAAACATGAAGAACAAAATATTTCCGTGTTGCTAAATGTCCGTACATTTCCTCCATCCCTTGTCCTTTCATCTATATATTTCGCATTTTCCACCCACGATCGAATTCTCACAAAAAAATAGTTGCCATGACTTATGCCCCAACCCTCGTATATACTGGCAGAGATGAGGCAAAACAAGCATCGATAGCTGAGTATTTCTCATGGAAGAGAGAAAAATTCGTATGAGCCAAAATCGAAGGCATAAGTCCTGCACGGGTAATTGGATCCAAAATATAATGAATGTTAGACGGAGGGCGATTTAAAATCCAAATTGAAATCACCCGCGAGTACAATTTGATACCCCGTTTGCTGATAATGGAGAATGTGTCTAGACACTAACGATATACAACTCTGAATCAGTTAAGAAACTTTGTAAGCCTTCACCAATATTGAGACAGTATAAATTCGTAATTTAAAATAACCGATTTTAACTTAAATCTTGTATAGAATGTTGCCTGCTTTGCACTAACCGTGCTAGTCCATAAAAAGGTCCTAATCTAGAGCTTTACATGCAGCAGCCAAGTGACCAATCGAGTTCAAAGCTGGATAGCTTCGATACTTGCAACAGCTTCGTGTACCTGGGCTCTGCTGCTTCGTTGTTGAAGCAAATTGCGTTAACAATCCGAAACACGTTCATCTTCCGACATTTGCTGTCTTCGAATAGCATGAGCCGCAGCGTCTTGTGCACGTTGAAGATTTGCTTCAACTTCCATCATGCGCTCTCGATGAGCGACTTCAGCAGCTGCATTGCGTACACGCGCTTCATGTCGCCTTCTTTGTTCCTCTGGAGTTTTGGTTTCCTCTTGCTCTTTCTGTAGACGTCGTATTCACCCTTTTCGAAAGTGTAAACAAAAACACAGCAACGTCACATCCGGTTTAGGGTGCGAGGTTCTAACAACTTCCGGCGCGAGTAAGAAGCCATTGTTATTGCCAGTGCTTTGTCATCGCTAATCGCAAATAACACTCTTTCAATTTAAAATGTCAAGCGATTATTTCCTTGGATTGGATGCAGAGTCAAAGCAGTGATATATGGAAAAATTACGATACGGTGAACACGTTTACCCGATCCATTGGATGAGATAAATAATAAACTCTTTACGCCTGATATAACGAGGTGGCCGCCGATAAAGTTTGTGGATGCCTACGATTATTTCGTGCAACGTGAATGCGTCTATACCAAAGATGCATTTAAAAATTACAAAAGTCTGGAGAGTTATAATCATCTCACAAGTGGCAAGGTACGAGATATATCAATTTATGGCGGTAGGAATCTTGGCGTAGCTATAATGAAAGCCCTTGTGCAATCTAGTCAAAAAATGAAAGTGTTTCATAAACTTTGGGCTGTAGTGAAATCTGATGGGCACATTATGAATGGCCACTGCACTGCATGGCAGGGTAAGTATTTTTTCAATAATTTCTAATTTTTTCTGACATGAGGATTAATAATAATTAAGTAAATATTTGTCATTTTAGCTTGGATGGATGTTGCAGCCACCTAGGGGCACTGATTTTAGCCGTTGAAAGGGCTGTTGCGGAAGGCATGAATGACGTTTCAAGTACTTCTAAACCATGCCTTTGGAATAAAATAACAAGAGAGGTATAGCTAATTTTTTTTATATCTGCATAATCGAAAACGCAAGTCCCACTCGGCCCTGCGGGCCTCGCTGGTCGCTGTTTTCCGTTACTCGAACGCCAGTCCCACTCTCGGCCCTGCGGGCCTCGCTGGTCACAGTTTTCCGTTACTCGAACGCCTTCGGCGTTCTGTCTACGACGTCCCCCTCCAGGGGCAAATTATTGATATATACCCCAACCTATTGGTTACAGGGGGCAGTTGGTTTCCCCCCGGCCGGTTACAGGAATCGCGACAATTCAGTTTGCGGATTCAGTCCTCGCGCGATTGTGCAGATAGTTAACATTAACCCTTATTTTAATTTATTTTATAAGCTTCACGTTTTTATATGTTTGTGTTCTGCCTGATATTAATTAATGACTTCATGCTAAAGGTTCAACATGCAGCAGTTAAGGACATGAACTTCAAAAATTCCAAAAAGAAACCTAGAGATGAGAATCCCAGAGACAAATGAAAGAAAGAGACTGGCAGTGACCTCCCCTCTAGTGGTGCATTCGCGCCACCATATTGGGATTGGCAAGAAACAGCTGATCGCCCGAGGCAATGCATGTGAATCAATCGGTTTGGTTTGTTTTGTTTGGTATTAACGTCCTTTTCAACTTCTATGGTCATTTCAGGACAGGTTATAGGGGCGGCAAATTTAGCCTTGCAAGGATTTTTTAACGTGCAGCTGGCAAACGATTACACGGGACTAATATCTATACTTCCCTTCCGAAGGAAATGCGTGATCTCAGGTTTTTCTCCCTGAATAAATCCTCGTCGTCCTCGGCCGGAGTCGAACCCGCGTCCTCGAGCATCAGAGGTGATAACGCAACCACTGAGCTACCGAGGCCGATGTGAAACAATCGCAAACAATTACTTATTACAATATGTGGATTAATAAATTGATTATTTTATTGAACTGAGAATTATTTCTTCCTTTTCTTTTAATTTAAAATTTTAAAATATGTCTTTTAAAAATTCGTTAGGCATTGAATCAGTTATTTGGAGTTATTAAAAGTATACGTTATCGTTAGTTAAGCAATAAAGTTGTTTTAAAAAAAAAATCAGAAAAAAGGTTATGCTTACTAATACTTCCAGAAATCATCTACAAAAACAGCTGAAATTACATTGAGAATATATGCCGCCTTAGGTTTTTGCCAATCTTAACATGGCAAATGCTGCACTTCCGCTGGCACCAGTAGCGCTCAGCGAAATGAATAGGGCACTGCCAGTCTCTTTCTTTTCTGTCTCTGGAGAATCCTCAGTCCCACAGACACAATCATTTTGTGAGGAATTGTTCTGCTGAGAACGGAAATCGCTGGTGTCAGATTAAAAGGTAATGTAGATGGAATGTTATTACAGTATTTTAGCAGGGAACACCAATCTCCATAGCCATTTTATGAAGAGAGTACCCGATACACAAAAGTTATATAATTATAATTTTATTTAGGGTAGTGTGGGGGAAATGAACTGTTTGGCTGTAAGAAAAAACTAACTGCTTTAAATGGTTTAATTTTTCTGTTGTTGTTAAGAAGCATCTACTTATCAATCAGAAATAATTTGTACTCAAATAATAAAAGTATGACGAAATGAGGTAAAATGAACCAGACTTAGATAATTTAAGATGTAGAAAGGCTACATAACTACTGAGCCATTTATTTTCATTTTAGTTAGGTAGACAAACATTTTCCACATGTGAAAGAACATTTGCCAGAATAAACAACACATCCCCTGTGTTGCAGATGCTACACTAAACCACTGTCAGAGCTTTGTGCTTGATGAGGCATAATAATAACAATGGCAAAAGCAATAGTAATTTTCCATATTGCATGGATCCCCAATGGTATTTATTCTGGGAAGCTGGTTGATAAACTGTAAGGCATGATTCTATTGAGATTATGTCAAACAGTCAAATATTCCTATTATTCTTTGAGTGAAACCAAACTGACCTATTCATTAAAATAAAATAAATGGCCAGATGCAAAAATAATTATCATTTAAGAAAACAAACATGAAGCATGTGTTTTCTACCTATGACTGGATAATTAAGAAACTTACTTTAGCAGCTTGGACAAATAGTTTGCTAAGTTTCTTAAATAATAAAGTACATCTAGAACAAAAATTTACTTTTTTGTCCTGTCCAATTAATGTCCCGAGTAAACATTAATGCTTTAATTTTAAGCATTGCCCCGATTTATAATTTAAATTGGCATAATAATCTTGAATCATTACATCTCCACTGCATGGATTATGTTATTTACACTATAGCCTATGTCATTATCACTCTCCCATTATCATATCCAAATGTCTCAAATAACAATAGTGATTGTTTTCATTAGGAAATTGATCGAACACTGACGGTCTTTGGTTGTGTTCTATCAGACAGTGAGGAGACAGACACTGCCAGTGAGACTGGATCCCCACAGAAAACAACCAACAGTGTATCAGCACCATCACAGCAAGAGCCACCCTATAATTGATGTCATCAGGTCTGCTGGATTAGATGCTCAGCTGTACAATCCCAAGGATATGCAGCTAAGGAACAAAATTCTAAGTTGCATTCAACAGTCTTTGGGCGACACAATTATAGAGAATGCAACAAGAGGTCAACATTTGTCACAAGAATGGATGAAGCAAAGAAGAGGACGACTGACTGCTTCTAACTTTGGGCGAGTGCTAAGATGTAAGACTGCCCATGATGCCATTGTGGAAACAATATTATAGTACGAAAAACCAGTCCATGTACGTGCTTTACAGTGGGGAGTAGAACGCGAAGCTGCAGCCAAAAACAGTTTTCTGTTGCTTGAAGGTGCCCGACACACAAACATGGCAGTACATGATACTGGCTTATTCGTGCTAAAGGATTATCCATTCACCGGGCCAGTCCAGATGGCAGAGTTACATATAACTGTTGTCTTCCAGCGTGCCTGGAAATTAAGTATTTATATACAAAGCGGGGATGCACTGTAGCCAAAGCAAATGCCCCGTTCCTAGACCAAAACCTGATGCTTTAAGACACGCATAGCTATTATATACAAATACTAGGCCAGATGGCCATAACAGGCTACCACCGTACTTATTTTGTAGTATACACCCTAAAAGACATCAATATACAAGTGATTGAATTTGATCAGGTGTTCTGGGATGCCATTCTGATCAACTTAACAGAATTTTATTTCCACAACGTAGTGCCAGAAATTTTAAGCAGAACTTTAGAAAAGAACCGGGAAAAGGTTAAAATTACATGCCCCTGTAAACGTTTTGGTAAAGGAACAATTATTGTTTGTAACAATTGTATGCTGCCACATTTGAAGTGTATGGAACTTTCTCGTCTCCCTAAAGTATGGAAATGCCCAACATGTGTAAAAGATGCATAACTTCTTTTTTTTTTTTTTACTTTTAATTAGGTATAAGAATTTTTTAAACACTCGAATAAGATATAATCACATTCTGTCTCTTGGTGTTCTTTACACATCATGTCAAGGCATATATTTCAAAATTTTTATCAAGATTAACAAATAAATTATAAATTTTTTTTGTAGCTGTAGCCTTTGAAGTAAAAAAAGTTTAAAATACTGTATAATCACATATTCACTCTTTTGGTGCTCTCTTAACAGTTCATATCAAGGGACGTAATTCAGAACAATTTTGAAAGAGCACCTAAAGTGTGAATGTGTTTACATTCTAAACTTTATTTCAGGGGTTAAAATTTAAAAACCTTATAATTGATATAAAATAAACCTCAATATTTATATAATTGTACAAAGTAAAATGAATAATCCACATCCAGTATGATAATGAACAAAATTTTCTTTTAATTGATGAATAACTACAATTTATGATTGAAACATTTATAAATCAATATATAAATTTTTTTAATGAACTGCTAATATAAATTTGAAATTAATTAGCCAAAAGTTTTAAATAAAAACAGGAAATCATAAAAGATAAGTATGATTACTACAGTGAATCTTCTTCCATCATTAATTTATAATTGTTGCTAATGCAATGATAATGAAAGATAAATTATTCCTTAGTGCAGATCGAGACTATTCCCTGCTTAATGGTTTTTAAAAGTTGCATAATGCTCCAATTACAATTACTAATTTGTTGATAGTGGCCACATTGTCACCTGATTTCTTTTTTATTAATGTGATTGGCAAGACTGTTGATAAGATTCTGTAGGTTTTCATTCTTCTGATTTGCACGTTCTACATACATACGTGCCCTTGACATTTTTCTGGAAAAAGCAACATCAAAACCACTTAGCTGTTGTTTTCCTTTAATGCTTGCAGGAATAAGTAATCCTACAGATTTTGCAGCAAGGAGATCTGTAATCTGGAAACCCCTGTCTGCTAACACAACATCTCCCATTTCTAACTTATCTAAAATCCCACTTTCATTTGTCAAAACTTTGTCACTCACACGACCCCCCCCCCTCAGGATTTGACAAATGTGAAATGGCACCATTTGGTGCTAAAGCAACTACAAATTTTAGAGTCACTTTTTTCAATATAAACATACCAAAGGACATCATGATCTTGGAGATGCTTAGATGGGGCATGTCCAAAAAACAGGTTGGGAAACACGTGTTCTCACCTGGTAATGGCGCTTCTTGTGTTGATGTTTGGTTAGCAGGAACCATTCGTTTCTCATTCCTTGCTTTAGCCCTATTGAAACGATCAACTTTTTTGTGATTCTGTCTTCACTGATTGGGTTGTGAGGAAAAATTGTCGGAGCCCAGTCAGGATTAACGATATCTCTAGAAGGCTTTCCTGACATGATGGAAAGAAAACAAAAGTTTAAATGCAATTCATGATAATGAATTAATAAACAAGATCGCTCTTGCTGTAATAGATAGCGTTCGCATCCAGGTGAAGCAATTAAACTATTTGCATTTTATTTTAAGTGCTTCTAATCAGTTTATCGCAATGAATCAAAGCCACATCATATATAGTGCAACGCGAGCTGATGCAGCAAGAGCGATCTCCTCAAATAGCGTTTAATATCCGAGAAGAAAAAAAAATTCTTGCACTTTTTTCTTTTTTTTTCTAGTTTTTTCTGTTCACATACGGGATATAAAATGACGAGAGCATAATCGACTGTTACTATTTGGTAACTAGTCTTTTCTGTTTACCACGGTTATCCATGCGTTACAACGAACAGCGTTGACAGGGAAGCGAAACAATTTGATTTCTGACATCGGATTCGTACCGGTCCTCATGCTGCATCCAACAGCACGATCCATATCTTAACTTAAAGAATGTTTACGGAAAAGAAAGCCTGAACTGGAGCCTAAATCGTATGCTTGTAGCAGAGACCAACGATATGAAATGAGTCGATCGCTTATGTGGCTGCCATCTTTCGGGCAATTTGAAGGCGGCGAAAAGTGGAACCACGGCCTACGAGATAGTAAAAGGCCTGTGCATTTGCCCCTTTTTGAGGCCAGAATCGTGAAACATGCTGTTTTGCGTTTTTACCGCTTGGCACGCTACTTCAAGACATGTTTAATGAATTGTCTGCATTACTGCGTGTAGTTTTTTTTTTCAGTTTTAATCATGTTTCATCGATTTACAGCTTTTTTTCGATGAATAAAATGTAATTTTTGATCATTAAAATAATTTTTCACATCAATAACATATAGTTTCGTTCAAAAAAAACGTAGTTTCATATTGAAAAATAAACATTCTCATCAATAAAATAATAGTTCATATCAATAGAATAATTTTTCACATGAATAAAACGTAGCTTCACGTCATCAAAATGTAAATTCGTTTCAATAAAACGTAATTTTATTTCAAGAAAACGTAACTTAAACTGATCTTATTCAGCAGGTTCTTATGAAAATACAAATCATTGTCATATATTAAGAAAAAAGTGAGTGCTGAATTATACACTGTTATATTATTCTTATTGTATCTTATTTGTAATACTTTTGTTCATTTTAGAAATAAAATTATATACAGCTTCATTATAATTCAATATAAGAAAAATTTGATTTTTTTTTACTGTTACTGTAATTTTTCAATAAGAATCTGCTGAGTAAGAAAAGCAGTTTAGATTACATTTAATTAAAAATGTTGCACTTAATAAAAGTCACTGGTTTTATTGAAACGAATTTACATTTTTTTGATGTGAAACTACTTTTTATTGATATGTAAAATTATTCTATTGATGTGAACTATTATTTTATTGACGTAAATGTTTATTTTTCAATATGAAACTACTTTTTTTTGAACGAAACTATATTTTATTGATATGAAAAATTATTTTAATGATCGAAAATTACATTTTATTCATCGAAAAAAAGCTGTAAATAAAATCGCCATCGCTCTTAACATCACTCATAACATTTCAAGACAGTGGAGGATTAAGATATCCTAAAAAAACTTCGTTAATATAGCTATTATAGTTGAAGTGGTTACTGAATTTGTAAATGAAGCGATTCCATATTTCATTTCTGAAAGAAAAACACTCGCAATTTTAAAAACTCTCATATATAAAATTTGTGAAGTTACTAATCATAGTAATATAAATAATATCATTTTACTAAATTATTAAAGCCTTTACTAGATAATTATGCAAAAAAAATGACAGAAAAACACAATATTGTTAAAAATATAAAACGCAAGCCTTTAAAACAGAAAAATTTTGAAACTTTTATTTTTATTTTTCATAAACATTATTATATACATAGTTATTTATTATATCAAGAACAGATGAAAGGGGAGGGGGGCAATATATCAAGTTATATTGCTCCCCTCCATCCATCCTTTGATACAATTTTTATTTGATTTTGTATACTTTTATAACTATAAATTGTAATAAAAAATTACGTTTTCAAGTAAATTTATGAATTACAAAGTTCATTTCTTAGAACAAAGTAATAAAAGTGATTAAATATTATATATTTTATTATTTTCGCACACTTTCGTAATAGAAATAATATTATGTCATGAAATCGAGACATCTGCCGGCGGAATCTTACAACTCGAGTTTCCCTACTTTTATACTGAATGCACAGGCTTTTTACTATCTCGTAGGCCTTGAGTGGAACTAATCTCTATTGTTAGTGTAGGCGCCATTATTGTGTTTGACAGAACAACATCGCCAGACAAAGCGCCATTACTATGGCTGCTTCTAAAAACTCTCTCCAGTCGCGATCGAGCGTAAGCGTTCATGATCAACGCGAGCACTGCATCTAAAAATGACAGAGCGCTCGTCACTGGCGCCTCTGAAAACTCCCCGATCTCATCGTCGTGTTGGGAACGCTCAGGATCAATGTGATCTTATTTCCAATGTGATCACTTCGCGTTGCCTCGCTCACTTTCACTACTTTCGCTCTCCAATAATGGCCGATAGTGAAAGCCTATCCCACCCCGAAGTCTGTTCCGCAGTGGCGGCTCGTCCATAGGCACTGTGGCACTGCAGCACCCCCAGTTTCACTTTCGATATCGATAAAATTCAATATAATGTGTGTTTTTTTTTCTTTAATACTATTCTTATACATGTATATCACATGATCCTTAAGCTTAATGTCACTAGCTATTCCCTAGTTTGTGAAAAAATTACAATTTTCTGACGCAGCACCCCCAGAAATTTTAGCTACAATTTAGCTTAAACCGCTGTTCCCAATGCGGTTTATAGTTTTGTAATGAAAATGAAGGCACAGAACAGGTCAAGATACACAGTAGGGGCGAAGGAGCTGAAGATCAAAGCGACGATAGCTTTATATATTATTTTTTAAATTTTTCTTAGGTTTCGAATTTTCTTTAAACTTTCGTTTTTCTCGTACGTCCACTCTCGTACGTAGATTTTTTAACACTCTCGTATTTATGGTCATTAAAGAATAAAAGCATTGAAATCTAATAAATCCCCACCAGATTATAATATTGGACAATAATTAATAAATAATTACGCTTAAAACAAAGTTTGAAAGCAAAACGAGCTTCTGGCAGTTACCTATTATTTACTGATCGGGATGTTATCTCGATGCCCTTGGGGCTGTCAAAAAACTTCAAGAGCGAGTGAATAGAGCGCGCGCAATCGGGGGTAAACAGTCACATGATTGAAAATGAGCGCTCTAGAGTGTTTAGAAGCACCCTTAATATCCGCTTTGTCGCCAGCTGAGAAAACACCCCCCCCCAACCAACATCGTGCTTGTAGTCTGAAATTTCTTAAGCGACCTCTCCCAAATTTAGATGCTTTTTAATATATGCGGCATATAATTTCATAAATACCTCTAAACAATCATTCTGGTATCACTGAAACGACGGTAACATGGTTGAATATCGACATCTTTTATGTATCAACAACCACGATATAAAAGATGACCAGGATTTTTACATGAGAAAAACATTCTAAGACGCAGAAAGATAAAAACACACCTGTGAAAGGTCAGTGGTGAACCTTTAATATATCTATTACTACAATTTAAAGCTGGACAAGAAATCGGCATTGAGTTTACTGTGTTTGTCTATGCAAACTTCAAACGTAAACATGAAGGCCATTTTTTGCCAACCAAGGCAATGGCCAACAGGCTTTCAAATGGGGACGCGTTGTTGGCGCTGAAAGCAGCTCATCAGCGATCTACTCATTTCATATCGTTGGCAGAGACGGAGGTTGATATCAGAGGTGAATTCAAGAAGGCTCGCTATGACTAGAGGTATTGCCTCCTAGCCATCACATGATACACTGCGATCTAGCCATAGCGCATTTGAACGATCTAGGCCCACTGCTAGCCTAGGGCCTAGCCATGGAAGATCGAAATCGAAGAGAAACCATGAAGGGATTAGAAAAGGAGTGAAAAATGGGAACGAAGAAACATTTTCTGCGTTATTTTGATTAATTTCTGTTGCAAGCTCTAATTGTTCATTAATTCAATAATAAAATCAACGACAAGTTAATTATCTCCAAATAAAAGTTAAACATTTTATTAGTCATACAGAAGTAAGAAAATATTCAATACTACAATCTCTCCTTGACTTAGCCGTAAATAGCTCGTCGCTATTGTGTAAAATAAAGTCATGTCCGTTGATAAGGAATCGTGTTTCGATCATAGTTTCATGAACGTTTGCGTCAGTGGGCGTAGCCATGTTGAAAATGACCAAAGAAGCCAACATTTGAGAAGCTCGCTTAAAAACGTATACGGCTACGGATGGGCCGAGCTGGCCAAGCCTAGCGAACGCGTTCAGGGAAAAGGCTAGGCTAGCCCACGTAGCCGTAGCGAGCCGGCTACCTTCCTGAATTCACCTCAGTGCTTGCCTTAAGTTAAACCGGATGTGTATGTGACCACGCTGACGCACAGCGCCATCTACTTCCACTTTACTCAAAAAAAGGTGAATAGCCGCTCGACACGTAACCAAACGCCTTTTTCGGTCCTGTTTACTCCGTTGGACAAGCATAGGCTTCTTCGACCTCCGCGGCGGAGGCTCCGCGATTGTTAGAAATTTTCGCTTCGTCGGTGCCATAACCCTGTTCATTAAGAACCATTATTAACATACATGCATCAAGCAATTATTGAGCTATTTTTCGAATCTCCCGTATGTAGAATTGAAGTTTATAACGACTTACTATAGGCTGTGAGGAGTTGAAAACCCCGACGTCTGATGGCGGATTATAAAACTTTTTGGTAGGAGACGATCACATCAAGCCAGTAAGCATAAAGCAAACTATGTCATCAAATGTTAATTGTTGCGTTTATGGTTGCTCAAATACCTACAAAAACACTCAAGAAGTACAGTTTTAATTTTTTCCTAATGGAAAACTGCATCAAGTTAGGCTTGAAAAATGGATTCAAGCTTTGAAGAGACAAAGGTGAGCTCTGTGTTCTTAACATGCATGGAACACCTAAGAAGAAATCTCCCAGCCAAAATTTTATTTTTCTATGTATGATTTTTAGCTATCCTTTAAATACTGTTTACTTTCTCATCCTGTGTTTTAATGTCTGAAAGTAAAGTGATGCGCGCAGCACAATTGATGGTGTTCACAATTTCTAATAATCTTCGTTTTTCTTCTAGAGTGAGAGTTGACACTGCTTCTTTGCCCTACGTAATGATGACATTTAGCATTAAAAAGAAAAACACTTTGCTTCAATGTAAAAAAGAATTGAATAAAAAGTGTATCGCTTAGTGGAAAATCAAATATTGTGCTAATTAAAGCACCTTGCACCCAAGTTTTTTTTTACTTGGATTTTTCCAAGTCATGGGAAAATTAGTTTTCTCTTGATCTTGTTCCTCACTGACATAAGCTATGACTGCTGCCACATGCTTGCAACCACCTAAACCAGCTTTACATTGGGACATAAAAGAACTTATTTCACGTATTGCTGAAAGCTAATAAAAACGATTAAATGAAAAACGATTAAAAATTATAAAGAAACAATTATATGATTTACAAAAAATTAGGTTTCTTTTTTTTTACCTTAATTTCAAATAATGTAATTTCAATGATGAAATTACCTTAATTTCAATTAGCTCTGAGCGAGTTCTCCTACCAAAATTTTGAAGGAATGTCACTAGGTTGCGAACTTGTTGTTTTTCCCATGAGCTCCTCACGTCACTGGTCTGAAGAGCCAATGAAAACTCCGAATTTGAAACTTTGAAAATTTCAACAAAATTCGTGATAAAGCAGTTTAATTTTAACGACACTGCGTGATAAAGCAGTTTAATTAATATTAATTAACACTGTGCTATGTGTTATATTATTATTCTTATACAGAAAAGAGATTTTTAATTGTTTACTAGTTGCGTCATTTACTTTGTTGCGTCACTTTTGTTGCGTCACTCGCGTCACTTGTTTCACTTGCCAATGAAAAATGCGTATTTTCCATTCATCACAGACTGACGGACATGTCAAAATTGTTAGGAATTATTATTAACATCTATTTGTATAGAGAGAAATATCAAAACATAAACATTGAATATCCGCCATCTTTTGAGGGCATCGAGACCCATGGCTGCCATGGCTCTGAACCACGGTCTATAGATATTCATGGTCATCGAGCTCCATTGTTAAAATGAAGCTAAAGTTTCTAGCTCCTGGTAGGGCGGGAACTCTATTGAAAAGTAGCGCTGCATGTACAATCTGCCCAACTGCGCCTGCAGCGCCCCCCTATCGACAGACAGAAACTTTACTTTCGTATTCATTTTCAATGAAAATCTCTATCGCAGGTTGCGGTCGGGAATAGTACGATCTATGCGGCACCTGGCGCGATCTGTTTTCCTTAGCTTCTCGAAACAATGGAAAATGGCCGAAGCTCGATGACCATGAATATCTATAGACCGTGCTCTGAACTTATACAATACATTGTTATATAATACATCCAAACACGCAACAACTCGTTACCATCGTTATACAATAACAAGTCGGGCTAAAACGGCGCACTTTGATGAGTACCAGTATAGGATTGCCTTCCTCTTGCCCTCAAAAAATGGCAGCTGTACCCATCATTCAATGCGAAGATATTTTCCCCTATAGAAGCATTGTTGGAGCTAAAGTATACGTTGCTTGGCAACGGTTGCATTGTTAATAATATAAAGAATCGTTCTTGCTCATGATATATGTAACTAATGGCGTAAGCAACTGAATAAATAATACATTTTATAAATACGTTCGACTCCCTCGAAATCCTAACAGGTTATGGGCCCAGTCACGCTCATTATGTTTAAATTAGGGAGTGAAGTAATAGCTGTTGAAGCAAACAATCAATAGGGAGTGCAAGTGTGACGTCAGTCCTTGGAATTCTTCAGTCACGTGACTCGATTTGGTTCCAAACAAGTCTTCTCGCTTCGGGATTTAACATGGTTCCAACGTAGGGATGGAATAAAATCGTTTTGTATAAGCCCAGTATTTATAACACATTTAAGATGTGAAATTGTTTAGTTCCTCACTGCTCAAGAAGGAGCCAAAACAGCGATTTAGACATCTATCGTTTTCCCAAAGAAAGAAAGATCCGCTAACGATGGCATTCTTTTGTTAAGTGATTAAAAATGATTAAAAAGCGTTCTAATATTAATGTATAAATTATATAATGGTATTAAATGTCTTGATAATAATATAAATTACACAAATTAACATAATAATTTAAGAGATGTCATTTTTACTGGCCGCCCGTTTCAACGTTACTCGTACGTATATTGCGTGGTTCCAATGTCTGGAAGCAGCGTTCCCATTTCCTAGGCTCTTGGCCCGTTCATCGCGCAAATGACGTCAGCTGTGACGTAGTCACTTGCACTCCCTATTGTAAAGCAAATACGAGTGAACGCCATTCTCTCTGTGAAGACAAATATAACAAGATGTCGTCGCAAGAATTATTACCGCAGCTAAAAGAAGGAACCGTATTCGCTAATTGGAAGTTCCGAATAAGACTGCTGCTGGAACAAAAGAATATTTTGTCAATTCTCGATGAAGCAGTTACAACTGAAAACAAACAAAAAGATGCACAAGCAAGATCAATCATAGTGCAGTGTGTTACTGACAAATACAAAGAGTATATCAAAAAGGCAAGTACTGCAAAAGAAATGCTACGATGTTTAGAAAATGTATTTGAAAGAAAAAGCACATTTAGTAAACTACATTTACGGAAACAGTTGCTAACCTTAAAATACGACAAATCAAGCAAATTATAGGATCACTTTCTCCAATTTGATAGAATTGTAAACAACTTAGAAGCATCAAGTTCAAAGCTCGAAGAAAATTATAAGGTTTGTCATTTATTGTTAACTTTACCTGGCTGTTATGCAAATATAGTTACAACTTTAGAAACCATGAGTTTAGAGAAAGATCTAACATTAGATTATGTCAAGTCATGGGTCTATTAGACGCAGAACTCAAAATAAGCGAAGTTGCAACACAAGAAGAGATAGCATTTAATACTGTTATCTGTTATAAATGTAATAAGCCAGGACATATGAAATATCAGTGCAAAGAAAATGTAACTTACAGAGGAAGAGGACGTTTTAGAAGAAACATAGGTAGAAATAGAAGAAGCTGGCGCAATAGAACTACTAATTATGACCAACAGACGTATGCAGCACAAGAAGGTCAAAACTTTACTTTTGTAGCCATAAATGTAAATGTGCAAGCATGCAATACTGTAGAGAATGATGAAGATATTGAATTTGTGATAGACTCGGGAGCTACAGAGAATTTAGTGAAAGAAGAAATGACAAAGTACATGCACGGTTTAGAAAATTTAGAAAATGAAGTACATATAAAAATAGCTGATGGAAGCATACTGAAAGGAAATAAAAGAGGTACTATTAGTCTCATGAGTCAAGGTAAAACAATCCATATCAAGGCATTAATAGTACCAGGACTTTTCCACGAAATTCTAAATTAGAAGAGCGGGCGCAAGAAGCAAGAATGGTTGGATACGGAATGAATGGATACAGATTATGGATACCTAAACAAGACAAAGTTATACAAGCCAGAGATGTTAGCTTTGATGAAACACAAATTAGGTACGAAGAAGAAAATTTGAAGAGAGAGAAGAAAGATATATAACAGAAGAAAATGTATTACAAGATGAGGAAAATACAGAAAGCAAAGACGAAAAACAAAGTCATAGATTAGATGATGTAAGTGAAGACGCTACTCAAAGTGGTGCCGAGCATCAGACTACTAAAAGTGGAAGAAAAGTTGTTAAACCGCAATATTTAAAGGACCATGAGCTTCACTACATGTACTGTTTGGCTGGTGAAGGAATACCTAATAGTTACAGTGAAGCAATTGTAGATGAAGGTTGGAAAAAAGCCATAGAGAATGAATTGGAAGCACATTCTAAAATGAAAACCTGGACTCTAACAAGCCTACCTAAAGACAAAGAAATGATAGATGCAAAATGGAT
The DNA here is from genome assembly GCA_023313115.1 of Rhysida immarginata. Taxonomy (NCBI): domain Eukaryota; kingdom Metazoa; phylum Arthropoda; class Chilopoda; order Scolopendromorpha; family Scolopendridae; genus Rhysida; species Rhysida immarginata. The sequence goes on from JAHWFO010093546.1 coordinate 377,278, forward strand.
TTTTAAAATTAAGGATAATGGAACAAAGAAAGCCAGGATAGTAGCCAGAGGCTACCAGTTAAAGGAGAACACAGAACCTGGCAAAAATTATGCCCCCGTAGCAAGAATATCCACTGTACGCGCAGCTCTTATTCATACTGTCAAACATGACTTATCAATAAGGCAATTAGATGTTCCACCAGCATTCCTAAATGGGGAAATTGAATCAGAAGTCTACATTAGGCCACCGGAAGGAGTAACGTATAAGGAGCATCAAGTATTAAAATTAAACAGAGGTCTTTATGGTTTAAGAGAGAGCCCAAAATGCTGGAACAAGAGATTCGACCAATTTATCAAAAGTTTAGGAATCAGACGTTCACAGAAAGATTTTTGTTTGTAGATTGGAGAAGAAATTAAAGATGATAATACTCTATGTTGATGATATACTGTTGATTGGTGAAGAAAATGTAATTAGTGACTTGATAGAATATTTGAAGATTGAATTTAAAGTAAAAGATCTTGGAGAAGTTAAAAAAAGTTTTTTTTTGGGTATGCAAATTACAAGAAAAGATGGACTACTGTAGTTGAGACAGACAAAACAAATAGATAAAATGTTAGAAAAGTTTGGATTAAAAGATTGCAAGGGTGTCAGCACTCCACTAGTAAAAGGATATCAGTTTAATAGCAGTGAACCTGTAATAGATGTACCCTATAGAGAAGTAATTGGAAGTTTGATGTTTATTGCTACCACTACCAGACCAGATTTGCTACTTCGTATCTTAGTCAATACCTAGACAAACCTACTAAAGGACTATGGACACAGGCAAAAAGAACATTGAGATATTTAAAAGAAACAAGAGAACTTGGTCTAGAATATGACAAAGAAAGGAATGATAATATGATAGAAACCTATTCAGATGCAGATTGGGCTGGAAACCACATAGGTAGAAAAAGTGTTACAGGATCAGTGACATTGTATAATGGAAATATAGTGAGTTGGTTATCAAGGAAACAAAACTGTGTTGCCCTATCGACTGCAGAAGCAGAGTTTATAGCAGCCGCTACCAGTGCTTGTGTCTAATATTCATGAAAGGACTGTATAGTGACTTTGAATTAGTGAGTAATAAAGAAGTGAATTGTGTGTTGTATATTGATAATAAAGGTACGATTGAATTAACTAATTCTTATGAGAACTCTAAACGAGCTAAACATATTGATATAAAAAACCACTTTATTAAAGATCTAGTTGATAAAAGAGAATTAGAAGTAGAATATATTTCATCAGATTGTAATTTAGCTGACTTATGTACAGTCATCAAAGGGAAATAACCCACACTTAAATTTTACTCTAAGTTTTACCGTTTCAATATTAATTTATTTTTAATAATTTAATGTTACATTCAGAGTTAACATTATTAAGATTATTAAATTTAAATAATTATAATTAAAAAAGCTATTAAAACAACACATTAGCATGAAATGTAATATTAAGTATTAAACTCGTGTGGATTATTTCCTTTGGTTGGCTGTATACAAAAACTGTCTAAAGAGAAATTTGTTGTGTTTAGGAAACTAATGAGAATTTTTTAATTTCTTCTAATTGTTTAATTGATTTAGCCTGAATTGCATGTTTTATTTTTTGGCACAAGATTCACTTCAATTAGTAAACTTTTCCTTAAGAATAAATACTAGACAGTTGTGCCTATGGATAATTTTAATATTAAATTTAATAGTCGTTATAAATTGATACTCAACATAATTTCGATGTAAATAAAAGTATTAAATATTGATTTGCTATATGTAACGATTGTAAACTTTAGATAGTATCAATCGTGGCGGGGTGTTAAGAATTATTATTAACATCTATTTGTATAGAAGCATTGTTGGAGCTAAAGTAAACGTTGCTTGGCAACGGTTGCATTGTTAATAATATAAAGAATCGTTTTTGCTCATGATATATGTAACTAATGGCGTAAGCAACTGAATAAATAATACATTCTATAAATACGTTCAACTCCCTCAAAATCCTAACAAAAATATATGTAATGATATATAGGTCCCCGTGTATTTCTTAGTGAGAAGAGTCACTTAAGACCCTTTTTGCTCTGAGAAACAGGAACCCCGCGTATGCCCCACCTGAACCAAAAATTAATTTACAGCTCCTGGACACCTGTACACAGCCGCAATCACGTGATTAAACAACCAGACGTCATCAGCCATGCGAATGACCACACTTAAGGATGGGATCCCGATTGAAAGATACCACACCAGATCAAACTCAAGATGGAGACTCCAAATTAAAGTTAATTAAAAATTAACAACCCATTGTACGAAAGTCAGTCAAATGAAAACCGGAAATATATTTTTACAGATCCTTTATTACAGACAGAGTTTGAACAAGTACACTATTTTTCAATATAGTCTCCCTGCTTTTCGTTGCATTTCCGCCACTGAGTCGGGAGGGCATGGATACCTTGGGAAAAAATCTTTTGGCTGTGCATGGAGCCACTCATGCACTGCCTGTTTCACCTCCATGTCGGTCACGAACTTGTGTCCACCTAAGGAGTCCTTTAGTGAGCCAAAGATGTGGAAGTCAGAGGGTTGAGGTTGGGAGAGTAAGACCGATGGGGGAAACACTCCAGACACAAGTCCTGGATAGTCGCCGCGATCGTACGAGCCCTATGAGGTCGCGCATTGTCATGCTGGATGAGAACACCTGTTGAGAGGAGTCCGCGGCGCTTGATGCATATAGCAGGTTTCAGAATGTCATGCACCAATTCACTAAAGGTGGCACTGGTCACCATCTTGCCCTTATCCACGTAATGTTCCATTATGGGACCCTTGTGGTCCTAGAACAAGGTCAGCATCACCTTTCCTGCAGATGGCTGGCTGTGGAACTTTTTCGGCTTTGGTGATGTCGAGTGCTGCCATTCCTTACTGGAGCGCTTGGTCTGTGGTTGGTAGTGATGGACCCAGGACTCGTTTCCAGTCACAATCAGCTCCAAAAAGGTGTCACCTTCAAGCTCATAGTGGTGCAGCAGCTCCTGGCAGGTATCGACTCGCCTCTCCTACATTTCGGGCATCAGCTGACGAGGGACCCATCTAGTGGCCACTTTCCGGTATTTCAGCTCATCATGGACAATTTACTGAGCAGAGCCATGACTGACCTGTAATGCGTTTGCAATGTCATCGATGGTAATCCGTCTATCCTGCAGAATCCTTTGCCGATGCAATCGCCTCGGCTGTCACAAGACGATGTGCCTGGCCTGAGCTCGGGTGTCCGCCAAACTTGTTGTGCTGCTGCTGAATTTCTTACACCACTTGTACACCTGAGTCTGTGATAAAATGCAGCACCATACTGTGTCAAAATGCGTCGATGAATTTCTATTGGTTTTGTGCCTTCATTGTGTGGGGAATGGATCACTCCAAGCTGCTCTTCTTTGGTGCATTCCAACAGAGGGGCCGCCATATTAGAACGCTCATATGGCGCTGCTAGGTCATGTGGGGACGCGGGACCAACGCCAATTGATGACGGGAGAGTCCAAGTGCATACGTACCGGGTCTGATCGCAATGGGAGTGGTTTTCGATTTTCTACAGCAGTTTTTCGGTTTCCATTCGACTCAGCCTCGTATAAAGAACCCCACCCTCAATAAAAGTAATTAATACAATAAAGGTGCCTTCCCATAGCTCGCTTTTGCTTCAAGCTTTTCGCTTTTAGCGTTTTGCGTCTGAATTTTGAAGCTCAAGCTATCCTAAACACAAAGCTGATGTGCGCTATTTGCGTGAAGCGCTTTGATTTTAAAGCTGCTTTTCGCTTCAAGCGGATATCTAGGTCAGTTTAATTTTAAAGCTACTAGCAGCTTTGAAATGACCGAGGCGTATGCGCACTACATCACATTTCCCTTCCCTTCCCATAGTGCAATCCCTCGAATCTGCACAAACTATACAATACCTTCACCGCGCGGATCATAACTCCACTGCTCTAGCGATCAGCTACCATGGCGGCAAGCACAGAAATTGCAGTAAAAGCTGCGAGGGAGATAGAAAAACGTAAAGAAATAGAAATGAAGGAAAAATTCATTTCGTTGATACAGAAAAGAGATCCGTTATGGGATAAGAGAAAAACAGATTACAAAAATCGCCAAGTGATAGCTGCACTATGAAATGACTTTTCGGCGGCGATGAGTTGGAATGGTATGTATAAAACTATACGTTGTAGTCAAAAACATTATTTCATTAAATTACATTTTGTAAAATGCCTAATTTCTTGATAATATTTAAATTTAGTGGATCAATGCAAGAAAACTTGGAAAGGGTTGACGGATCAGTTCCGCCTACATTTTAACGAAGTCACGACTTCACATAGCGGTGATGGGTTGGAAGATAAATTTTCTAAAGTGAAGTGGGTTTTTTTTTCAACCCTTGCTATTTCTACGTGACGTAATGGAAGGTAGAAGGTAAAAATATATTATATTCTCATTTTAAATTGTTTTAAAACAAAGTTTTCTAGATGTTTATATGAAATGAATCTATTGCATTCTGGTGTTGTATGCATGGGAAACGGCTTCAAAAATTATATCTTTATTCATTATTTTATTATTATTATTTAGTGAAAATATTTCAATTGTATTTATTATTTATTATATATTGTGTATGCATATTAAAATTGCATAAATCAAGATGTAATTTTTCCATAGGAAAGAAAACTTTTTTTATTGTGTGGGAAATAGAGAAAAGTGACATCTCATTAACAAATATATATATGAAATAATATACTTGTATTATATCTATATTTAATGATAATATTTAAGGATGGAGATAGATAATATTTATTAACAAATTACAATTAAAGTTAAATAAAATAATTTTTAAAAATTAATGAGCTATCATATTGTGTCTTAAAAGATTGAACTAACTTTTAAGTTTATAATTATTTTTTAAGTTTAACTATCTTTTAAGTTAAAAAATAACCAATCAGATTGGAACGATCAGTAATGGCATATATTTTCCCACATTGTATTCCCAATTTACATGTCGATTATGAAGACTGTGCCTTCAAAATGTACATCAGTGGTTCTTGATTAAAAATCTCATTTGTAGAATGGAGGTCTGTTCTTATTTAGTTTAGAACCATTTGTATTATATTGGAATAAAATACATTGAAACTTTTCCACTGATTTTTTTTTCTTTTCTTGCCAATGACAATCATACAATAAAATAACCAGATACAAATTTAAACTTTTTCATAAAATTTTATATCAAGTATAATTCACAAAAAATTTTTTTTACACATTTTAAGTAATTATTCTATTTTTAATAACACATTTGATTAAGATTTTCAATATTGGTCTTGTATTATGATCTTTTAAAATAATTGGAAGAAATATGGGTTTAATGATACAACATGTTGCTGTTATATTCGTATTAATAGAGAGGTTAAGCACCACGTAAACGCGAACGTAACTCGTACGAGTGTGACGGTTTCCAATTTCGAGTGATCATCGGGGTCCGGCCAACAATTCATCTTTCATTGTCTCCATCTTGGATTTCAACAATCATTTTTTTTTCCTTTATTTAGACACAATCAGTTTTTTTTCCTTTTGTCTCTCGTTGGCCTCGCCAATCTGAAAGGACGTGGCTTTTTCATTGTGAAAGGACGTCACACGCGTTCGCGTCACGATTTAAGATTTAATGGCATAAGATAAAAATTTCAGATACACTTACTAAGTGGCATATGATTTTTTTTTTTGGTAAAAAATACATTTATTTATTTATACAAATTGGCTATTAAATTTAGTTATCTAGAATATTAAATTTGGTACAGTAGAAATAAAGAAAAGAAGAATAAAATAGATAAAAGAATGAATACAGAAGGATCTGACATATTTAAATTTGGGTAGAAGCATGTCTATTTCAAAATATTTTCGAGTATATTAACAGCGAATTTGTACGTGTATTAAAAAAATATATTTAATCATTGTTACATCCTTTAAATGTTTATAAAAGTGAAGTTTTGAATCATCAACTCTATTAATAAATAATAGTTAATTAAAAATAAAAAGTAAATAATAATTAACAAAATA
>JAHWFO010093546.1:393718-411930 GCA_023313115.1 Rhysida immarginata
TATTTTGTTAATTATTATTTACTTTTTATTTTTAATTAACTATTATTTATTAATAGAGTTGATGATTCAAAACTTCACTTTTATAAACATTTAAAGGATGTAACAATGATTAAATATATTTTTTTAATACACGTACAAATTCGCTGTTAATATACTCGAAAATATTTTGAAATAGACATGCTTCTACCCAAATTTAAATATGTCAGATCCTTCTGTATTCATTCTTTTATCTATTTTATTCTTCTTTTCTTTATTTCTACTGTACCAAATTTAATATTCTAGATAACTAAATTTAATAGCCAATTTGTATAAATAAATAAATGTATTTTTTACCAAAAAAAAAAATCATATGCCACTTAGTAAGTGTATCTGAAATTTTTATCTTATGCCATTAAATCTTAAATCGTGACGCGAACGCGTGTGACGTCCTTTCACAATGAAAAAGCCACGTCCTTTCAGATTGGCGAGGCCAACGAGAGACAAAAGGAAAAAAAACTGATTGTGTCTAAATAAAGGAAAAAAAAATGATTGTTGAAATCCAAGATGGAGACAATGAAAGATGAATTGTTGGCCGGACCCCGATGATCACTCGAAATTGGAAACCGTCACACTCGTACGAGTTACGTTCGCGTTTACGTGGTGCTTAACCTCTCTATTAATACGAATATAACAGCAACATGTTGTATCATTAAACCCATATTTCTTCCAATTATTTTAAAAGATCATAATACAAGACCAATATTGAAAATCTTAATCAAATGTGTTATTAAAAATAGAATAATTACTTAAAATGTGTAAAAAAAATTTTTTGTGAATTATACTTGATATAAAATTTTATGAAAAAGTTTAAATTTGTATCTGGTTATTTTATTGTATGATTGTCATTGGCAAGAAAAGAAAAAAAAATCAGTGGAAAAGTTTCAATGTATTTTATTCCAATATAATACAAATGGTTCTAAACTAAATAAGAACAGACCTCCATTCTACAAATGAGATTTTTAATCAAGAACCACTGATGTACATTTTGAAGGCACAGTCTTCATAATCGACATGTAAATTGGGAATACAATGTGGGAAAATATATGCCATTACTGATCGTTCCAATCTGATTGGTTATTTTTTAACTTAAAAGATAGTTAAACTTAAAAAATAATTATAAACTTAAAAGTTAGTTCAATCTTTTAAGACACAATATGATAGCTCATTAATTTTTAAAAATTATTTTATTTAACTTTAATTGTAATTTGTTAATAAATATTATCTATCTCCATCCTTAAATATTATCATTAAATATAGATATAATACAAGTATATTATTTCATATATATATTTGTTAATGAGATGTCACTTTTCTCTATTTCCCACACAATAAAAAAAGTTTTCTTTCCTATGGAAAAATTACATCTTGATTTATGCAATTTTAATATGCATACACAATATATAATAAATAATAAATACAATTGAAATATTTTCACTAAATAATAATAATAAAATAATGAATAAAGATATAATTTTTGAAGCCGTTTCCCATGCATACAACACCAGAATGCAATAGATTCATTTCATATAAACATCTAGAAAACTTTGTTTTAAAACAATTTAAAATGAGAATATAATATATTTTTACCTTCTACCTTCCATTACGTCACGTAGAAATAGCAAGGGTTGAAAAAAAAACCCACTTCACTTTAGAAAATTTATCTTCCAACCCATCACCGCTATGTGAAGTCGTGACTTCGTTAAAATGTAGGCGGAACTGATCCGTCAACCCTTTCCAAGTTTTCTTGCATTGATCCACTAAATTTAAATATTATCAAGAAATTAGGCATTTTACAAAATGTAATTTAATGAAATAATGTTTTTGACTACAACGTATAGTTTTATACATACCATTCCAACTCATCGCCGCCGAAAAGTCATTTCATAGTGCAGCTATCACTTGGCGATTTTTGTAATCTGTTTTTCTCTTATCCCATAACGGATCTCTTTTCTGTATCAACGAAATGAATTTTTCCTTCATTTCTATTTCTTTACGTTTTTCTATCTCCCTCGCAGCTTTTACTGCAATTTCTGTGCTTGCCGCCATGGTAGCTGATCGCTAGAGCAGTGGAGTTATGATCCGCGCGGTGAAGGTATTGTATAGTTTGTGCAGATTCGAGGGATTGCACTATGGGAAGGGAAGGGAAATGTGATGTAGTGCGCATACGCCTCGGTCATTTCAAAGCTGCTAGTAGCTTTAAAATTAAACTGACCTAGATATCCGCTTGAAGCGAAAAGCAGCTTTAAAATCAAAGCGCTTCACGCAAATAGCGCACATCAGCTTTGTGTTTAGGATAGCTTGAGCTTCAAAATTCAGACGCAAAACGCTAAAAGCGAAAAGCTTGAAGCAAAAGCGAGCTATGGGAAGGCACCTTTATTGTATTAATTACTTTTATTGAGGGTGGGGTTCTTTATACGAGGCTGAGTCGAATGGAAACCGAAAAACTGCTGTAGAAAATCGAAAACCACTCCCATTGCGATCAGACCCGGTACGTATGCACTTGGACTCTCCCGTCATCAATTGGCGTTGGTCCCGCGTCCCCACATGACCTAGCAGCGCCATATGAGCGTTCTAATATGGCGGCCCCTCTGTTGGAATGCACCAAAGAAGAGCAGCTTGGAGTGATCCATTCCCCACACAATGAAGGCACAAAACCAATAGAAATTCATCGACGCATTTTGACACAGTATGGTGCTGCATTTTATCACAGACTCAGGTGTACAAGTGGTGTAAGAAATTCAGCAGCAGCACAACAAGTTTGGCGGACACCCGAGCTCAGGCCAGGCACATCGTCTTGTGACAGCCGAGGCGATTGCATCGGCAAAGGATTCTGCAGGATAGACGGATTACCATCGATGACATTGCAAACGCATTACAGGTCAGTCATGGCTCTGCTCAGTAAATTGTCCATGATGAGCTGAAATACCGGAAAGTGGCCACTAGATGGGTCCCTCGTCAGCTGATGCCCGAAATGTAGGAGAGGCGAGTCGATACCTGCCAGGAGCTGCTGCACCACTATGAGCTTGAAGGTGACACCTTTTTGGAGCTGATTGTGACTGGAAACGAGTCCTGGGTCCATCACTACCAACCACAGACCAAGCGCTCCAGTAAGGAATGGCAGCACTCGACATCACCAAAGCCGAAAAAGTTCCACAGCCAGCCATCTGCAGGAAAGGTGATGCTGACCTTGTTCTAGGACCACAAGGGTCCCATAATGGAACATTACGTGGATAAGGGCAAGATGGTGACCAGTGCCACCTTTAGTGAATTGGTGCATGACATTCTGAAACCTGCTATATGCATCAAGCGCCGCGGACTCCTCTCAACAGGTGTTCTCATCCAGCATGACAATGCGCGACCTCATAGGGCTCGTACGATCGCGGCGACTATCCAGGACTTGTGTCTGGAGTGTTTCCCCCATCGGTCTTACTCTCCCAACCTCAACCCTCTGACTTCCACATCTTTGGCTCACTAAAGGACTCCTTAGGTGGACACAAGTTCGTGACCGACATGGAGGTGAAACAGGCAGTGCATGAGTGGCTCCATGCACAGCCAAAAGATTTTTTCCCAAGGTATCCATGCCCTCCCGACTCAGTGGCGGAAATGCAACGAAAAGCAGGGAGACTATATTGAAAAATAGTGTACTTGTTCAAACTCTGTCTGTAATAAAGGATCTGTAAAAATATATTTCCGGTTTTCATTTGACTGACTTTCGTACAATGGGTTGTTAATTTTTAATTAACTTTAATTTGGAGTCTCCATCTTGAGTTTGATCTGGTGTGGTATCTTTCAATCGGGATCCCATCCTTAAGTGTGGTCATTCGCATGGCTGATGACGTCTGGTTGTTTAATCACGTGATTGCGGCTGTGTACAGGTGTCCAGGAGCTGTAAATTAATTTTTGGTTCAGGTGGGGCATACGCGGGGTTCCTGTTTCTCAGAGCAAAAAGGGTCTTAAGTGACTCTTCTCACTAAGAAATACACGGGGACCTATATATCATTACATATATTTTTGTTAGGATTTTGAGGGAGTTGAACGTATTTATAGAATGTATTATTTATTCAGTTGCTTACGCCATTAGTTACATATATCATGAGCAAAAACGATTCTTTATATTATTAACAATGCAACCGTTGCCAAGCAACGTTTACTTTAGCTCCAACAATGCTTCTATACAAATAGATGTTAATAATAATTCTTAACACCCCGCCACGATTGATACTATCTAAAGTTTACAATCGTTACATATAGCAAATCAATATTTAATACTTTTATTTACATCGAAATTATGTTGAGTATCAATTTATAACGACTATTAAATTTAATATTAAAATTATCCATAGGCACAACTGTCTAGTATTTATTCTTAAGGAAAAGTTTACTAATTGAAGTGAATCTTGTGCCAAAAAATAAAACATGCAATTCAGGCTAAATCAATTAAACAATTAGAAGAAATTAAAAAATTCTCATTAGTTTCCTAAACACAACAAATTTCTCTTTAGACAGTTTTTGTATACAGCCAACCAAAGGAAATAATCCACACGAGTTTAATACTTAATATTACATTTCATGCTAATGTGTTGTTTTAATAGCTTTTTTAATTATAATTATTTAAATTTAATAATCTTAATAATGTTAACTCTGAATGTAACATTAAATTATTAAAAATAAATTAATATTGAAACGGTAAAACTTAGAGTAAAATTTAAGTGTGGGTTATTTCCCTTTGATGACTGTACATAAGTCAGCTAAATTACAATCTGATGAAATATATTCTACTTCTAATTCTCTTTTATCAACTAGATCTTTAATAAAGTGGTTTTTTATATCAATATGTTTAGCTCGTTTAGAGTTCTCATAAGAATTAGTTAATTCAATCGTACCTTTATTATCAATATACAACACACAATTCACTTCTTTATTACTCACTAATTCAAAGTCACTATACAGTCCTTTCATGAATATTAGACACAAGCACTGGTAGCGGCTGCTATAAACTCTGCTTCTGCAGTCGATAGGGCAACACAGTTTTGTTTCCTTGATAACCAACTCACTATATTTCCATTATACAATGTCACTGATCCTGTAACACTTTTTCTACCTATGTGGTTTCCAGCCCAATCTGCATCTGAATAGGTTTCTATCATATTATCATTCCTTTCTTTGTCATATTCTAGACCAAGTTCTCTTGTTTCTTTTAAATATCTCAATGTTCTTTTTGCCTGTGTCCATAGTCCTTTAGTAGGTTTGTCTAGGTATTGACTAAGATACGAAGTAGCAAATCTGGTCTGGTAGTGGTAGCAATAAACATCAAACTTCCAATTACTTCTCTATAGGGTACATCTATTACAGGTTCACTGCTATTAAACTGATATCCTTTTACTAGTGGAGTGCTGACACCCTTGCAATCTTTTAATCCAAACTTTTCTAACATTTTATCTATTTGTTTTGTCTGTCTCAACTACAGTAGTCCATCTTTTCTTGTAATTTGCATACCCAAAAAAAAACTTTTTTTAACTTCTCCAAGATCTTTTACTTTAAATTCAATCTTCAAATATTCTATCAAGTCACTAATTACATTTTCTTCACCAATCAACAGTATATCATCAACATAGAGTATTATCATCTTTAATTTCTTCTCCAATCTACAAACAAAAATCTTTCTGTGAACGTCTGATTCCTAAACTTTTGATAAATTGGTCGAATCTCTTGTTCCAGCATTTTGGGCTCTCTCTTAAACCATAAAGACCTCTGTTTAATTTTAATACTTGATGCTCCTTATACGTTACTCCTTCCGGTGGCCTAATGTAGACTTCTGATTCAATTTCCCCATTTAGGAATGCTGGTGGAACATCTAATTGCCTTATTGATAAGTCATGTTTGACAGTATGAATAAGAGCTGCGCGTACAGTGGATATTCTTGCTACGGGGGCATAATTTTTGCCAGGTTCTGTGTTCTCCTTTAACTGGTAGCCTCTGGCTACTATCCTGGCTTTCTTTGTTCCATTATCCTTAATTTTAAAAATCCATTTTGCATCTATCATTTCTTTGTCTTTAGGTAGGCTTGTTAGAGTCCAGGTTTTCATTTTAGAATGTGCTTCCAATTCATTCTCTATGGCTTTTTTCCAACCTTCATCTACAATTGCTTCACTGTAACTATTAGGTATTCCTTCACCAGCCAAACAGTACATGTAGTGAAGCTCATGGTCCTTTAAATATTGCGGTTTAACAACTTTTCTTCCACTTTTAGTAGTCTGATGCTCGGCACCACTTTGAGTAGCGTCTTCACTTACATCATCTAATCTATGACTTTGTTTTTCGTCTTTGCTTTCTGTATTTTCCTCATCTTGTAATACATTTTCTTCTGTTATATATCTTTCTTCTCTCTCTTCAAATTTTCTTCTTCGTACCTAATTTGTGTTTCATCAAAGCTAACATCTCTGGCTTGTATAACTTTGTCTTGTTTAGGTATCCATAATCTGTATCCATTCATTCCGTATCCAACCATTCTTGCTTCTTGCGCCCGCTCTTCTAATTTAGAATTTCGTGGAAAAGTCCTGGTACTATTAATGCCTTGATATGGATTGTTTTACCTTGACTCATGAGACTAATAGTACCTCTTTTATTTCCTTTCAGTATGCTTCCATCAGCTATTTTTATATGTACTTCATTTTCTAAATTTTCTAAACCGTGCATGTACTTTGTCATTTCTTCTTTCACTAAATTCTCTGTAGCTCCCGAGTCTATCACAAATTCAATATCTTCATCATTCTCTACAGTATTGCATGCTTGCACATTTACATTTATGGCTACAAAAGTAAAGTTTTGACCTTCTTGTGCTGCATACGTCTGTTGGTCATAATTAGTAGTTCTATTGCGCCAGCTTCTTCTATTTCTACCTATGTTTCTTCTAAAACGTCCTCTTCCTCTGTAAGTTACATTTTCTTTGCACTGATATTTCATATGTCCTGGCTTATTACATTTATAACAGATAACAGTATTAAATGCTATCTCTTCTTGTGTTGCAACTTCGCTTATTTTGAGTTCTGCGTCTAATAGACCCATGACTTGACATAATCTAATGTTAGATCTTTCTCTAAACTCATGGTTTCTAAAGTTGTAACTATATTTGCATAACAGCCAGGTAAAGTTAACAATAAATGACAAACCTTATAATTTTCTTCGAGCTTTGAACTTGATGCTTCTAAGTTGTTTACAATTCTATCAAATTGGAGAAAGTGATCCTATAATTTGCTTGATTTGTCGTATTTTAAGGTTAGCAACTGTTTCCGTAAATGTAGTTTACTAAATGTGCTTTTTCTTTCAAATACATTTTCTAAACATCGTAGCATTTCTTTTGCAGTACTTGCCTTTTTGATATACTCTTTGTATTTGTCAGTAACACACTGCACTATGATTGATCTTGCTTGTGCATCTTTTTGTTTGTTTTCAGTTGTAACTGCTTCATCGAGAATTGACAAAATATTCTTTTGTTCCAGCAGCAGTCTTATTCGGAACTTCCAATTAGCGAATACGGTTCCTTCTTTTAGCTGCGGTAATAATTCTTGCGACGACATCTTGTTATATTTGTCTTCACAGAGAGAATGGCGTTCACTCGTATTTGCTTTACAATAGGGAGTGCAAGTGACTACGTCACAGCTGACGTCATTTGCGCGATGAACGGGCCAAGAGCCTAGGAAATGGGAACGCTGCTTCCAGACATTGGAACCACGCAATATACGTACGAGTAACGTTGAAACGGGCGGCCAGTAAAAATGACATCTCTTAAATTATTATGTTAATTTGTGTAATTTATATTATTATCAAGACATTTAATACCATTATATAATTTATACATTAATATTAGAACGCTTTTTAATCATTTTTAATCACTTAACAAAAGAATGCCATCGTTAGCGGATCTTTCTTTCTTTGGGAAAACGATAGATGTCTAAATCGCTGTTTTGGCTCCTTCTTGAGCAGTGAGGAACTAAACAATTTCACATCTTAAATGTGTTATAAACACTGGGCTTATACAAAGCGATTTTATTCCATCCCTACGTTGGAACCATGTTAAATCCCGAAGCGAGAAGACTTGTTTGGAACCAAATCGAGTCACGTGACTGAAGAATTCCAAGGACTGACGTCACACTTGCACTCCCTATTGATTGTTTGCTTCAACAGCTATTACTTCACTCCCTAATTTAAACATAATGAGCGTGACTGGGCCCATAACCTGTTAGGATTTCGAGGGAGTCGAACGTATTTATAAAATGTATTATTTATTCAGTTGCTTACGCCATTAGTTACATATATCATGAGCAAGAACGATTCTTTATATTATTAACAATGCAACCGTTGCCAAGCAACGTATACTTTAGCTCCAACAATGCTTCTATAGGGGAAAATATCTTCGCATTGAATGATGGGTACAGCTGCCATTTTTTGAGGGCAAGAGGAAGGCAATCCTATACTGGTACTCATCAAAGTGCGCCGTTTTAGCCCGACTTGTTATTGTATAACGATGGTAACGAGTTGTTGCGTGTTTGGATGTATTATATAACAATGTATTGTATAAGTTCAGAGCACGGTCTATAGATATTCATGGTCATCGAGCTTCGGCCATTTTCCATTGTTTCGAGAAGCTAAGGAAAACAGATCGCGCCAGGTGCCGCATAGATCGTACTATTCCCGACCGCAACCTGCGATAGAGATTTTCATTGAAAATGAATACGAAAGTAAAGTTTCTGTCTGTCGATAGGGGGGCGCTGCAGGCGCAGTTGGGCAGATTGTACATGCAGCGCTACTTTTCAATAGAGTTCCCGCCCTACCAGGAGCTAGAAACTTTAGCTTCATTTTAACAATGGAGCTCGATGACCATGAATATCTATAGACCGTGGTTCAGAGCCATGGCAGCCATGGGTCTCGATGCCCTCAAAAGATGGCGGATATTCAATGTTTATGTTTTGATATTTCTCTCTATACAAATAGATGTTAATAATAATTCCTAACAATTTTGACATGTCCGTCAGTCTGTGATGAATGGAAAATACGCATTTTTCATTGGCAAGTGAAACAAGTGACGCGAGTGACGCAACAAAAGTGACGCAACAAAGTAAATGACGCAACTAGTAAACAATTAAAAATCTCTTTTCTGTATAAGAATAATAATATAACACATAGCACAGTGTTAATTAATATTAATTAAACTGCTTTATCACGCAGTGTCGTTAAAATTAAACTGCTTTATCACGAATTTTGTTGAAATTTTCAAAGTTTCAAATTCGGAGTTTTCATTGGCTCTTCAGACCAGTGACGTGAGGAGCTCATGGGAAAAACAACAAGTTCGCAACCTAGTGACATTCCTTCAAAATTTTGGTAGGAGAACTCGCTCAGAGCTAATTGAAATTAAGGTAATTTCATCATTGAAATTACATTATTTGAAATTAAGGTAAAAAAAAAGAAACCTAATTTTTTGTAAATCATATAATTGTTTCTTTATAATTTTTAATCGTTTTTCATTTAATCGTTTTTATTAGCTTTCAGCAATACGTGAAATAAGTTCTTTTATGTCCCAATGTAAAGCTGGTTTAGGTGGTTGCAAGCATGTGGCAGCAGTCATAGCTTATGTCAGTGAGGAACAAGATCAAGAGAAAACTAATTTTCCCATGACTTGGAAAAATCCAAGTAAAAAAAAACTTGGGTGCAAGGTGCTTTAATTAGCACAATATTTGATTTTCCACTAAGCGATACACTTTTTATTCAATTCTTTTTTACATTGAAGCAAAGTGTTTTTCTTTTTAATGCTAAATGTCATCATTACGTAGGGCAAAGAAGCAGTGTCAACTCTCACTCTAGAAGAAAAACGAAGATTATTAGAAATTGTGAACACCATCAATTGTGCTGCGCGCATCACTTTACTTTCAGACATTAAAACACAGGATGAGAAAGTAAACAGTATTTAAAGGATAGCTAAAAATCATACATAGAAAAATAAAATTTTGGCTGGGAGATTTCTTCTTAGGTGTTCCATGCATGTTAAGAACACAGAGCTCACCTTTGTCTCTTCAAAGCTTGAATCCATTTTTCAAGCCTAACTTGATGCAGTTTTCCATTAGGAAAAAATTAAAACTGTACTTCTTGAGTGTTTTTGTAGGTATTTGAGCAACCATAAACGCAACAATTAACATTTGATGACATAGTTTGCTTTATGCTTACTGGCTTGATGTGATCGTCTCCTACCAAAAAGTTTTATAATCCGCCATCAGACGTCGGGGTTTTCAACTCCTCACAGCCTATAGTAAGTCGTTATAAACTTCAATTCTACATACGGGAGATTCGAAAAATAGCTCAATAATTGCTTGATGCATGTATGTTAATAATGGTTCTTAATGAACAGGGTTATGGCACCGACGAAGCGAAAATTTCTAACAATCGCGGAGCCTCCGCCGCGGAGGTCGAAGAAGCCTATGCTTGTCCAACGGAGTAAACAGGACCGAAAAAGGCGTTTGGTTACGTGTCGAGCGGCTATTCACCTTTTTTTGAGTAAAGTGGAAGTAGATGGCGCTGTGCGTCAGCGTGGTCACATACACATCCGGTTTAACTTAAGGCAAGCACTGAGGTGAATTCAGGAAGGTAGCCGGCTCGCTACGGCTACGTGGGCTAGCCTAGCCTTTTCCCTGAACGCGTTCGCTAGGCTTGGCCAGCTCGGCCCATCCGTAGCCGTATACGTTTTTAAGCGAGCTTCTCAAATGTTGGCTTCTTTGGTCATTTTCAACATGGCTACGCCCACTGACGCAAACGTTCATGAAACTATGATCGAAACACGATTCCTTATCAACGGACATGACTTTATTTTACACAATAGCGACGAGCTATTTACGGCTAAGTCAAGGAGAGATTGTAGTATTGAATATTTTCTTACTTCTGTATGACTAATAAAATGTTTAACTTTTATTTGGAGATAATTAACTTGTCGTTGATTTTATTATTGAATTAATGAACAATTAGAGCTTGCAACAGAAATTAATCAAAATAACGCAGAAAATGTTTCTTCGTTCCCATTTTTCACTCCTTTTCTAATCCCTTCATGGTTTCTCTTCGATTTCGATCTTCCATGGCTAGGCCCTAGGCTAGCAGTGGGCCTAGATCGTTCAAATGCGCTATGGCTAGATCGCAGTGTATCATGTGATGGCTAGGAGGCAATACCTCTAGTCATAGCGAGCCTTCTTGAATTCACCTCTGATATCAACCTCCGTCTCTGCCAACGATATGAAATGAGTAGATCGCTGATGAGCTGCTTTCAGCGCCAACAACGCGTCCCCATTTGAAAGCCTGTTGGCCATTGCCTTGGTTGGCAAAAAATGGCCTTCATGTTTACGTTTGAAGTTTGCATAGACAAACACAGTAAACTCAATGCCGATTTCTTGTCCAGCTTTAAATTGTAGTAATAGATATATTAAAGGTTCACCACTGACCTTTCACAGGTGTGTTTTTATCTTTCTGCGTCTTAGAATGTTTTTCTCATGTAAAAATCCTGGTCATCTTTTATATCGTGGTTGTTGATACATAAAAGATGTCGATATTCAACCATGTTACCGTCGTTTCAGTGATACCAGAATGATTGTTTAGAGGTATTTATGAAATTATATGCCGCATATATTAAAAAGCATCTAAATTTGGGAGAGGTCGCTTAAGAAATTTCAGACTACAAGCACGATGTTGGTTGGGGGGGGGTGTTTTCTCAGCTGGCGACAAAGCGGATATTAAGGGTGCTTCTAAACACTCTAGAGCGCTCATTTTCAATCATGTGACTGTTTACCCCCGATTGCGCGCGCTCTATTCACTCGCTCTTGAAGTTTTTTGACAGCCCCAAGGGCATCGAGATAACATCCCGATCAGTAAATAATAGGTAACTGCCAGAAGCTCGTTTTGCTTTCAAACTTTGTTTTAAGCGTAATTATTTATTAATTATTGTCCAATATTATAATCTGGTGGGGATTTATTAGATTTCAATGCTTTTATTCTTTAATGACCATAAATACGAGAGTGTTAAAAAATCTACGTACGAGAGTGGACGTACGAGAAAAACGAAAGTTTAAAGAAAATTCGAAACCTAAGAAAAATTTAAAAAATAATATATAAAGCTATCGTCGCTTTGATCTTCAGCTCCTTCGCCCCTACTGTGTATCTTGACCTGTTCTGTGCCTTCATTTTCATTACAAAACTATAAACCGCATTGGGAACAGCGGTTTAAGCTAAATTGTAGCTAAAATTTCTGGGGGTGCTGCGTCAGAAAATTGTAATTTTTTCACAAACTAGGGAATAGCTAGTGACATTAAGCTTAAGGATCATGTGATATACATGTATAAGAATAGTATTAAAGAAAAAAAAACACACATTATATTGAATTTTATCGATATCGAAAGTGAAACTGGGGGTGCTGCAGTGCCACAGTGCCTATGGACGAGCCGCCACTGCGGAACAGACTTCGGGGTGGGATAGGCTTTCACTATCGGCCATTATTGGAGAGCGAAAGTAGTGAAAGTGAGCGAGGCAACGCGAAGTGATCACATTGGAAATAAGATCACATTGATCCTGAGCGTTCCCAACACGACGATGAGATCGGGGAGTTTTCAGAGGCGCCAGTGACGAGCGCTCTGTCATTTTTAGATGCAGTGCTCGCGTTGATCATGAACGCTTACGCTCGATCGCGACTGGAGAGAGTTTTTAGAAGCAGCCATAGTAATGGCGCTTTGTCTGGCGATGTTGTTCTGTCAAACACAATAATGGCGCCTACACTAACAATAGAGATTAGTTCCACTCAAGGCCTACGAGATAGTAAAAAGCCTGTGCATTCAGTATAAAAGTAGGGAAACTCGAGTTGTAAGATTCCGCCGGCAGATGTCTCGATTTCATGACATAATATTATTTCTATTACGAAAGTGTGCGAAAATAATAAAATATATAATATTTAATCACTTTTATTACTTTGTTCTAAGAAATGAACTTTGTAATTCATAAATTTACTTGAAAACGTAATTTTTTATTACAATTTATAGTTATAAAAGTATACAAAATCAAATAAAAATTGTATCAAAGGATGGATGGAGGGGAGCAATATAACTTGATATATTGCCCCCCTCCCCTTTCATCTGTTCTTGATATAATAAATAACTATGTATATAATAATGTTTATGAAAAATAAAAATAAAAGTTTCAAAATTTTTCTGTTTTAAAGGCTTGCGTTTTATATTTTTAACAATATTGTGTTTTTCTGTCATTTTTTTTGCATAATTATCTAGTAAAGGCTTTAATAATTTAGTAAAATGATATTATTTATATTACTATGATTAGTAACTTCACAAATTTTATATATGAGAGTTTTTAAAATTGCGAGTGTTTTTCTTTCAGAAATGAAATATGGAATCGCTTCATTTACAAATTCAGTAACCACTTCAACTATAATAGCTATATTAACGAAGTTTTTTTAGGATATCTTAATCCTCCACTGTCTTGAAATGTTATGAGTGATGTTAAGAGCGATGGCGATTTTATTTACAGCTTTTTTTCGATGAATAAAATGTAATTTTCGATCATTAAAATAATTTTTCATATCAATAAAATATAGTTTCGTTCAAAAAAAAGTAGTTTCATATTGAAAAATAAACATTTACGTCAATAAAATAATAGTTCACATCAATAGAATAATTTTACATATCAATAAAAAGTAGTTTCACATCAAAAAAATGTAAATTCGTTTCAAAAAAAACCAGTGACTTTTATTAAGTGCAACATTTTTAATTAAATGTAATCTAAACTGCTTTTCTTACTCAGCAGATTCTTATTGAAAAATTACAGTAACAGTAAAAAAAAATCAAATTATTCTTATATTGAATTATAATGAAACTGTATATAATTTTATTTCTAAAATGAACAAAAGTATTACAAATAAGATACAATAAGAATAATATAATTGAGCACTCACTTTTTTCTTAATATATGACAAAGATTTGTATTTTCATAAGAACCTGCTGAATAAGAAGATCAGTTTAGGTTACATTTTCTTGAAATAAAATTACGTTTTATTGAAACGAATTTACATTTTGATGACGTGAAGCTACGTTTCATTCATGTGAAAAATTATTCTATTGATATGAACTATTATTTTCTTGATGTGAATATTTATCTTTCAATATGAAACTACGTTTTTTTGAAAGAAACTATATGTTATTGATATGAAAAACTATTTTAATGATCAAAAATTACATTTTATTCATCGAAAAAAGCTGTAAATCGATGAAACATGAAAGTAAAATAAAATTTGAATAACGGGTTTTGTATAAGCCGCTCCACACTCTCGCGAGAATCTCGCGAGAAAGCGAGAACAACACAAGAAGCGTGAATGTGGAGCCGATTCTCGGGTTCTCCGATTTTTGTCGGTTTTTTGCCCGAGACAAAGGAGATGCGAATGCGAGAACAGGCGGCAACACTACAGCTCTTGGTAAGATTCAAGGCCGAAATTCTCCGGCCTTATATAAGAGAGTGTGGAGCGGCCTTATGAGATTTGACAAACCATATGCAAATGCAACGATGCAAATTACGACTTTTAAATGAAAATAGATATTTATTTACGTACATGTAAATACATAATCACATAATGCACCTAAAAGCCAATTAGAATTGAAAAATATTTAAGTTGAAATTATCCTGTCATTAATTTTAATAAAAAGATAAAATAAAATAATTTAAATTAATATACAATAAACTATATAGTTCACCAATATTTTATGAGATGGTTGAGTTTTGAAAGAGATAATTTATTTGCATAAGGAGTGTCTTGTAGATGGAAATCAGAGATGCTGAAGGGGTTGAAGAAATGCAGAACTTGAAGAAATCTTGAGGGGAAAAAAATTTGTGTTCTTGAGGAAATGAATATCAGAAAGAAAAAAGAAGAGTTCTTGAAGAAATACAGATCTTTTTATTACAATTTATAGAGGAGAATTACAAATTACCAGGGTTTGTAATATTAATATATACAGGGTGGGCCATAAGCCCGTTAACACCCATTGTATAATTCGCGTTTGTGGAAATGACAGACAACCACCATGTGGGGACATATTAGGCCTAGGAAAAGTCATATGGTGCAGGTGATTGGGATGTGGCCATCTTGAAAGCCACCATCTTGGATGCACCATAGGGTTTTAAATGGGAAGGGGGTCCTGGGGCACATGATTTCGGGCTAGAATTTCCCAAGGAAAACATTGGTGCAGTCCCTTTGTTAATATCTTAATTCGTTCAACACTTAGGCCCGAATCACAGCTGGGTATAACGTGCGACTTGAGTCTCTGAAAAGGTCTCAAAACGGCCGAGTCTCTGAAAAACGTTATAATGCTGCATCAAAAAAACTATCGAGTTGATAAATAATTTGTTGAAAAAAAGATTTGTCTCAAACATTTTGGAATACCCTGTATATTAATTGGATACTGAGAGATTTAATTGTCATAAATTACGTGTCTCGGATTGATTCCGGATTCAATATATTCAGTTTCGTGCACTCTTTTTGCCAAACTTTCATGATTTTCTCCGAAAGTCACTCAAATGGGTGGATTTAAAGTTTTGTGCACAATTTTTGGCCAAATTTCATGATTTTCACCGAAAGTCACACAAATGGGTGGATTTACAATTTCGTGCACGGCTGTTTCGGATTAGTGTTGTAAAAAATCTCATCACATTATTGATATGAGACTTCATATTCTCCAGGAGTTCCTGAACAAATACTCCTATGTGAATCGTAATGAAGTCTGTGTAAAATAAAATATAAAATAATAGATTAACCTCATTAACAGTTATAAAGATAGATTTTTAATATCAATATGTTAACAATTTCAGCAAAAGATACTATGTAATACCTTTTTCCACACCATATTTTACAGGGTTGTATATTTTGGCAACAATATTGCTATCATTTTATTTATTTTTTATTTATTTATTATTACTGGTAATCCAATACGTCCATCCAGGGCCTGTATGACCTGAGGCCGACGAGTTGGGTCCCTGGATGGACCTGGATTAACGACTGCTGTATGATGGTCACAGCAGCAGGGGGGGGGGTGTAGATCGTGAATCACGGATGGTCGCCCATCCAGTGACTAGCCGTGCCTGATGTTGCTTAACTTCACAGAAGTTGTTTCAGCCTTGGTATGATATGAAATGAATTAAAGAGAAAATAAAATAAAAGTCAAGTTGAAATTAATCATCTAATCAGTGGTTAGAGCTGCTTCTTGTTGGGTGGGGGCCTCCTTCTTTTCTTGTATAACAGTTCTTTAGTATTGATGATAATTTAATCCAGCTAATTAGGGGGAGTTGCCTCTGGGTCCATTATCCTGGTTCAATAATAAATCACTGTTTTTTAAATTTCCATGCTCTCCAAGAAGTTTAACATACGTTGATCGCTTGTGGAATGCAGAAGTTTCTAATCTTTTAAAATTATGCTCAGTTGAGTAAACATATTTTGTTAATGTTGATTTTACATGCCTACCGTACTTTATGTCAGCCAAATGTTTTTTCTATCTTTTCAGGATACTTCTCCGAGACTGACCTTGAACATGACCTCCTTTATTACTACAGACCTCTTTTACTGACTGACCTCTTTTATTATTACTAACCTCTTTTATTGTTGCTTTTGCCTGTCTTAATTTTGCGATGGTGCTGAGATAAGCATAATGTAGTGCATATCAAATATAAAAAATAATTTTTTTTTGCACAGACTCTTTTATTTTTAAAATGGAGTTGAATCGCGAATAAAAAGAGATCTAAATTTTGTCAATGAAGTGAATAATTACTCAGTTTGTTTTTAACGTCACTGAAAACTCACGTAATAATATTAGTACAACAAACAATGCAATACTTCATTGTTTCCGTCTTGGGTTTTAACAATCAGAGAGGGAGGTTAAACAGCGCCATAATAGGTACTGTGGCAAAATTGAGAGACTCTAGTGTCTCCAAACAATAACAATAGAAATCTGCCAGTAAAACAGGTCTGTAATATTAAAGGAGGTCATGCCTTGATACAACTTAGATCAATTGTTGCATTTAATTTCGTATATTCTTGATCTTCGTAGCAAAGGTTTTAAGTGTAGCTGGTGGTTTAGGTCCTTTTGAATGTGACGGGGGTGTGTCTCAAAACATCAAAGGCACCGCCCTGAAGTTCAAAGGGGTGCCACCCTTGGGTGGGGTCGCTCAAGTGACTGATGACGTGTGGTTTTTTGGTTCACATAACTACTGACATCACAGGGGAATTCTTCGGGGCCAACGATATAACGGGTCCCAGCACGGAAAAGTCACCTGACCATCTTAGTCCGGTTAACAATCCAACCTTCACTATTTGCAACAAACGAAAAAATACTGATTGTTAAAATCCAAGATGGAAACAAAGAAGATTACATTGTTACTCGGACTAGCATGGTCAGGTGACTTTTCCGTGCTGGGGCCCATTATATCATTGGCCCCGAGAATTCTTAGGCCCGCCGCAAATATGCTTTGTCGCGCGCGACATGGGTCGCACCATGAGCACTGTGCATGCGTCGGCGTTGCTCCATGTCGCTCCTTGTCGCCCGAGCGTGACCTCGTTTTTTGCCCTTGGTCGCGCGCGATGTAAGAAACTGGTTTTCAGGCAACGTCGCCTCTGCTGTGCTGAATTCAGTGGAAACGACCAGCGACAACATCGTCGATAGCCAATCAAAACATCTAATTCCTCCATAGGGAAAACCAGTGAAAAAATACAGTGGACAACAGAGAAATGATAGATATTGTTAAGGATAATTATGTAGAAACTGGATATGAATCTTTTTGACATTCCATTGTTCCATTTTGCCATTATTATAATTAATGACATTCCATTATTATTATTATTATTATTATTATTATTATTATTATTATTATTATTATTATTCGTGTTAAATTTCAGTTTATTTTCTTACCTAAAAAATAATTTTTATTTCAAAACAGGAATTTAATTCACTGATTTTATATACAAGGTGATTATAATTAAAGTCCCTTTGTAAAAATGCTATAAAAAAACAACCATGAGTCCGAATGACTTCAAATTTGGACTGAGCATTCTTGAAGAAGGGGCATTTGATATGGATAAGAAAAAAAATAGTTCCAAAATT